>BLKR01001902.1:0-238668 GCA_011170035.1 Teleogryllus occipitalis | reverse complement strand
TATACGAGGTAGGGTCAAAAAGTTCCCGGAATGGTCGCTTACAGTCAAGTATTTGTTAGCTGAAAGGGAAATTTTTGTTTGTGAGGTTGGCATAACTGGTAGTGAATGTGCTTTTGAGGTTAGCAGGCAGATGTAGTTGGTTCCGTGCGTTCGGTGTTTAATATTGTAGATCGTAGTTTCTTTCTTTCGTCGGATTGTGCAATGTCGTCAATAGAGCAGCGTGACAATATTACATTCTGTGTGTTGCTGGAGAAATCACCCTCGGAGACTCTTGAGATGCTAAAAAGAGCATACGGAAATTCTGCGATGAAGAAAACAGCAGTTTACGAGTGGCATAAGCGTTTTCGCGACGGTCGCACAACAATTGAAGATGACGTTCGGACTGGGCGGCCTTCCACTTCCACTACAGACGACAATGTTGAGCGCGTTCGACAAATTGTGCGTGCGGACAGGCGAACAACCATCAATACTATTGCCTCTGAAGTTGGTATTTCACATGGGAGTGTTCACAGCATTCTTCATAATGACTTGAACATGCATCGTGTTTGCTTGCACATTGTTCCAAAAATGTTATCTCCTGAGCAAAAGGAAATGAGAGTGACCATGTCCAGGGACTTGATTGAAATGGCTGATGCAGATGACAGCTTCCTGCGCAAAATTGTTACAGGTGATGAGACATGGTGCTTTCTGTACGATCCTCAGACAAAACGGCAGTCCGCTGAATGGAAGTCAAAAACTTCACCAAGAAAACAAAAATTTCGCTTGGACAGAAGCCGGGGTAAGGTGATGTTGGAGGTGTTTTTTGATTACCGTGGAGTGATTCATTATGAATTTATTCCTGAAGGGAGAACAGTAAATAAAGAATTGTACACAGAGATCTTAAAACGGCTACGAGATGCAATTCGACGAAAACGACCTGAAAAATGGGCAGAGAATGACTGGTGTTTGTTGCACGACAATGCCCCAGCACATCGATCCCTAATGGTGAAACAATACCTTGCCAAGAATAATGTTACCACTCTGGAACATCCTCCATATTCTCCCGATCTCGCACCACCAGATTTCTACCTGTTTCCAAGGTTAAAAATGGCATTGAAGGGACATCGTTTTGCTGATTCGTCAGAGGTGATTGAAAATGCGACGGAGCGGCTGAAGGAACTTTCAAAAAACGGCTTTCAAGAGTGTTTCCAACAATTATATGAACGGTGGAATAAATGTGTAGATGCAGGAGGAGAGTATTTTGAAGGGAAATAATGTAAGAATGTTATAAATATTTTTAATAAATTTTTAATAACCAATTCCGGGTACTTTTTGACCCTACTTCGTATATATATATATATTAGTGATGTCATGGGATTAGACAACCCCATAACGCCACCATCAGCTATGAAAAGAAGCCCACGAAGAGAGGAGTAGGGTACTCGGCGGAACGATAGCTTGTAAACGTGCCATCTACCCACAGCTTTTCGAACTCTGACGCCCGAACTAGCGAATAATGTTTTCCCGGTAGGTCACGAAAAGAGGAGAATATTCACACTCCAAAATTTCCCCAAGCGCGAGTACCATAAGTATCGCGGCGCGTCTCGGAGGAGCCCTCTATGATTGCAGCAGCGGCGGCGACTAGACTGAGCTCTCTATGATTGTAGCAGCGACGGTGACTAGACTGAGTTCTGGAGAAGATTGTAACTTGATAGCATAGGAGTTTATTTTAACTTGGTAGTTAAAAGTTAGCTTGAGAAGCGTATCTTCGAAAGTGATGTAATTAAGAAGTGGAGTGCACGAACATTCTTCGCATTAACATTCACAATATTTGAGAGAACAAGTGAAGTGACTGTTTGACATCGAAATAATTTCAAATTTGTAAAATTCGCGCAGAAGGACATTAACAAAATCCAGCATCTCATATTGCACGCTGAGACCACACACGCACAAAGTGCGGTAGATAGGCCGGGCATTTAAAGCATAACTTCAGCAACATTAATTATTCGAGGCTGGAAGCACGAACAAACTTGTACGAGGCGCGGCAGAAGAAGGACGACCCCAGGAAGAGAGAAGCGTAGATGAGAAAGATTTGGACTGGAACAAGAATAGTACGAGTCCGGAGAACGGGAGAAGGGTGTGGAAATTGGAGGCGTGGCGGAGTCCTGAGTTCGAGAGAAGGAAACTGGTAAAGTCGTGGGACAGCAAACGGAGGCGGGTGGCAACGCGGTGCTACGAGCGGCAGAAAATCCCCAAGGTTACCTACAGACGAGCGATGCGGAGCTGTTGAGGTAAAAGAACTGACCTCTATGCGGCGATCAGTTGGGGAAAGAGAATAGCAGTAAATACACAATTCGTGTTAAAAGTGGGTGAAGAATCCAGAATAGGTGGGAGAAGTATTCCGAACGATGTGAGTGGCAGTTTCAAGTTCATTTACTGCGCGTGTTACTGAATTCATTCAAAGAGGCCATACCATGTACAATTTTACTTAAATAATTCATGATTTTCACATGTTGTAAGTTGATGTTATCTGGAAAAGTCCTAGGTTATTGTATTGTGTTAAAGGTAATTGTTTTCTGTGATATATAAAGGGGTCAGATTTAAGTAAAGTGTATGTTACGTTTTATTGTTTTTTTTCTCTTTAAAGTTCAGTGTTATAGTGAGTGCGAAGCCCAAGGCTAGCACTTGTGAACGGGACACCTTAGAACAAGTGTAAAATTCATTTTAAAAGCCGTGCATGGAAAAACTAGAGAGTAGAAAGAGTAAAATAATGTAGTAGATAAAAAAATCAGAAAGAGAAATGAGCAAATTGTGAATTGTAGTTGGTGAAAGTGTGTTCAGGCAGTCGAGGTGACGCCAATTTTTTGTTTTGCCTTGTTTTCTGTTTTATTTGTGACCAACTATTTAAAGTGCATAATCCTATTATATAATTGTGCCACTGTGATTTTTTCATTGAATATATATGCTCATTTTATCCGTATTGTTTCTGATTCATTGTGTCAAGGGTTCAGACCTTTCTCATACCCAAAAGATCCTGCTTCCTGAGAATTTTAAGCTCGCTTCACGAGCATTCATACTATCACGCTATCAGCACGTGTGGAAGGTAGTAGGTGGGTGACGTCGGTTAAGCTAGCACCCCCACTTTCGAAAAACTCAAAAATGTTTGCGCCATAATTTTGGGCTAATTTCAGCCCCATTCAAAAATTTTGAGCTACCTCCCAACATCCCGAAATTAAAATTTCAAATTGAGGCTGATAAAGCTAGCACCCCCACTTACTCAAAATTCAAAACATTTTGTACGCTCGAAACAAGTGAATTTTGGGCTCCTGAGCGCCACATTTCGAAATTCCGAAACTCCCCCCTAAATAAGAAAACCAAAAACCACCCCAAATTCTCAAAACTCAAAAATTCTTGCGCCATAGTTGTGGGGTAATTTTGGGCTCTTCAGAGATACCAAAAGCATTATTTTTGTACCCCATTACCCCCCGAAATGAAGGTTTCAAAATAAGGGGCCCGCACTTCCTCAAAATTCAAATTTTTGTGTACGGTCTGAATCAGTGAATTTTGGGCTCCCGTGCGCCAATTTTCGAAATTCCAAAACTCACTCCTAAATAAGAAAACCAAAAAACCAAAATCATCTCAAATTCTCAAAACTCAAAAATTACATATATATATATATATATATATATATATATATATATATATATATATATATATATATATATAAATTCTATATCAAAAATACGAAATAGGGTGAGGTTAAGTTACTACCCCGACTTACTCAAAATTCAAAATTTTTTGCATGATCTAAACAATTGAATTCTTGTTTTTCTATGGGCCGCTACTCAAAATTTTGAAACTCACCCTTAACTATGAGCGAGGGAAATTAGAACCACCCGAATATTTCATAACTAAAAAATTATGCGCCATAATTTGGAGTCTTTAATGACACCGAAATCATTTTTTCACCCACATTACGAGTACAAACACCCATATTCAACTTAGCAAAAAAGGGGATTGAAAAGCTCCACATGCTCAGAACTAGAAGATCAGAAGAAATCACACACACACACGAAATTACGGTTCAAAGAAATGAGAGCCACAATTCCATCCATTATAAGCAATTGCAAAATTTTAGTTAATGATAGATTTAATATAGATAATTTATCACATTTTTTTCATATCTTTAATATTTAAATTGTTATAAAACCTAAACTACAAGACTTTCTCTTCCAGGAAGCGAATAATCTGTAAATTACATACACGTAAGTTCCACAAACTCCGAAACGTGCATACGATATTACAAACTTTCGAACATTGTTCAGAAATAAACACAAAAATAATGAACGTATACGAACAAGACATGTTTTGACAATTGTCCACATAATACTAAATTACACGCATTACTCAAATAATTTTGGGCTAGTACACTATTGATTAAAAAAATTAAAATTAATAAAAATAATCCCACAATTTATCAAATCTTTTTTCCTCAATTACACGACGTTCTATTCCAGTAATCAAATATATTCTAAAACACATACAATGGAGTTTGAAAATGCTAAAAAATAATTTTGGGCTTCTCTCCTTTCCTTCCCAAAAACTCGATAATTCTCGTGCCTACTATATTTTGACCTTATGAGTTATTTCACATTACGTAGTAATGAACTGATAAATAATGAACGTATACGAACAAACCATTTTTTCACAATTATCTGCATAATGGTTAATGAAACGAGACACTCAAATAAATTTGGGCTAGTCTAATACGTATTAAAAAAATTATAATTATTATTGAAAATTATAATTAATATATATATTAAAATTATATTATATTTTATTAAATATATAAAAAGTAAATTTATATTATATTAAAAATTATATACGTAATAAAAATATTAATTATTATATATTATAATTATTATATTATTAAAATTAATTATAATTAAAAAATTATATTAAATATATTACACCGCCGCCGCCGCCGCCGCAATAAACCTCAGTCGTTTCCTTCAGTGAATATCTTACGTGGTTTTGGAGTATTAAGTGAGATACAGAATTTACAAACTTTATTTTCATTGTAGTGTAAAATGATGGAAACGTAGTTGTACCCTTATAATTCTTAGACTATTTGGATAAATATATATACTCATAATAGAGCGTCAATAATTCGGCCAATAAAACCCATACCGTCGATAGACGGTTTATTTTATTTTCAGAACCCGATTGCGGCGAAAATTTTGTCTCTTGATTGCAAATGATTTTAACCTTGAATGAATTTCTCAACTTTACTAAGCACTAAGATTTCAGACTCAATTTTGATAATGATATATTTTTTTATTAAATATACTATAACTGTGTAACCCTTTAGCGATGTTATTCTCTTGTAAATAACTGTTTAAACAATTTTACTTAAACAGTATGGAACATTATATGTAATGTTTTTCTGATTTGGTGACAATGACAATTTTAATTTCTTATTATTAAACTGTTCTTTCTTTCACTTTAATATGCGAAGTTTTTCTTCAAAATTTTGAGTAGCGGCCCATAGAAAAACCAGAATTCAATTGTTTAGATCATGCAAAAAATTTTGAATTTTGAGTAAGTCAGGGTAGTAACTTAACCTCCCCCTATTTTGTAATCTTAAATTGGGAGGTTTTAGGGTATCAAAAATTATGTTTTTGGTGTCACTGAGGAGCACAAAATTAGCCTAAAACTATGGCGCAAGAATTTTTGAGTTTTGAGAATTTGGGATGGTTTTGGTATTTTGGTTTTCTTTAGGGGTTTTGGAATTAGGGGTTTAGGAGTTTTGGAATTTCGAAAAGTGGCGCACGGGAGCCCAAAATTCACTGATTCAGACCGTACAAAAAAATTTGAATTTTGAGGAAGTGGGGGTGCTAGCTTTACCACCCCTTCATTTCGGGGGTAGTGGGGTACAAAAAATCATGCTTTTGGTATCCCTGAAGAGCCCAAAATTAGCGCACAACTATGGCGCAAGAAGTTTTGAGTTTTGAAAATTTGGGGTGGTTTTGGTTTTTGGTTTTCTTATTTAGGGGTGAGTTTTGGAATTTCGAAAAGTGGCGCTCAGGAGCCCAAAATTCACTTGTTTCAAGCGTAGAAAAATTTTTGAATTTTAAGTGGGGGTGCTAGCTTTACCAGCCTCAATTTGAAATTTTAATTTCGGGGTGTTGGGAGGTAGCCCAAAAGTTTTGAATGGGAGCTGAAATTAGTCCAAAGTTAGCCCAAAATTATGGTACAAAAATTTTTCAATTTTTCGAAAGTGGGGGTGCTAGCTTTACCAAGTAGGTGAGTGTGTTAGAATATATACTATTGGAGTATTACTATTAGTATTAGTATTACTATTATTATTATAACTATTTATATTATTATCAATATTGTAGACGTCTAGACGTGTTATTTCAGCAGGTATGATTGATTGATTTTTTCGTGTTTCCGGGCGCAACTACTCAGGTCATTAGTCCCGTTAGTGTAGTGCGTGTTTTTTCTCGGGAGATGGCGGTGATCTTCCCCCGCTGGATGGCGAGATCCGGCGCCGACCTACCGTCGGCTAGTGGGGTTTCCCCCTAACCTGGACTCTCCCACCAGCGGGGCACCGCCCCAGCCGGGACAAGCTCTAAGCTCCCGACCGGTCTCCCGAAATATGTGGTAGTGTAGTGCATGTTTGTGTGTGTGTGTGTGTGTGTGTAAGGGGAGAGGATAGGACAAGGAATGGGAAGGACAGATCGCGCGCGGTTCGTGGCCCGTTTGGTAGGGTGCTGCTCCGGCATTCGCCTGGTGTTGATCGGAGAAACCACGGAAAACTACCGATCAGAGCAGCCGGTCGCTAGAATTCTCCTCCAGAATTCTCCTCCGATCTAGCTGAAAAGCTAGTGTCGAAAATCCTGCCGCCGTCAGGACTCGAACCTAGGACCTCCCGGTCAGAGGCGCTGCAGTGACATCAGTTGATGCACTGAGTTCCCGTTTTCGGCACCGCTGCACCGCTCCCGTTTTCAGCAGGTATGAGGTTCGTTTCTTTGCTATCTCTAAGAAATGTTGACAGAGAATTTTGCGCGGGACTGTATATATGTAACCCTAAAATGCAAAATCTACCTGGGAGTATTTATAGAAGAAATTATTGAAATTTTAATTACCATTAAGTATATCTTTAACAGTCAGCTTCCATAGCTACATTTGTTTACTTCGATACATTAACACGAACTTATTTATTAGTTCTTTTTGATTTCTCCTTCTATTTTCAATTAAACCCAATCTGTTTTAACTGTTTTTATTGTTGAGAGATTTCAAGGACGCTGAAAAACAGATTACGGACTGACGACGGAACACATAAGACAAAGTGATACTCGTCTGACACGGAGAAAACATAAATGACGCAGAATTATACTTTAAAAAATTAAGCTTATTCAAACATAAAAACTTAATTCATAAGTGCGTTTAATATTTAAATAAATTAATTAATTTTTAAACTCAATTACGGCAGATGCTCAAACATCCATCAAAAGAGCAGTAATATCACCAAACAAAGAACACGGAAGAATATTACCACGATATCTGGAAGGATTTTATTCATACGTTGAGAAGCAAAATGTTAAAATGCAGAGCAACGTATTTTAAAATGTATAATTGTTAGAAACTTGGTAATATATTTCATGTTAGATGATCAGAAATATTTTTTATTAACAACATTATACGTTTTTGTAAAACTCTCCCGAGACCCACTCTAATACGGCATATTTCGATTTTCTTCTCGCCTTGATAGAGGCTACAATACATTCAAGTATTCAACCGACGAATCAGACAGACCCAGCGCTCTTCTGCGATTGGTTGGAAATACGCGGGTGTCTGCCGCTACATAAAACAGAGCGTTGGAGCGTGAGGCCAGTCGGCGTGATACCCCCTAGGGAAGCGGTCGCCTCTCCTGAAGTGGGAGCTGCTGGGTCGTAGCAGTGGGTTGTCTTCAATAGTTCTCCTGTCAGCGTAACTTCTCTCTCCAGCAAGACGTAAGTTAGACTTTACTTGTCTGGTAAATTGTACTTCATAACAGCTTCACTTCAACCCTAGAGTGTACACTATAAATGGTACATTTTATTTACGAAGAAAATATTAAGATGACAATTTCTTTCCAGTGAAGACGTGACTTCTAATTTCTTCGTTTATTTCATTGCTAATTACTTTTTGTTAATGTTGCAGGATGCTCTCCAACTTCATTGTTCCTCTTCTGGCTGCGGTTGTTCTTGCCGGACAGTGGGTCGGCCCCGCAGTTTGCATGGACAACGTTTCCCAGATCATCAATTGTCCCGACATAGAACCAGCCGCCATCTCAGCAAATGACAAGAAAATATCCGATGAGAACACTGATCAAAAAGCTTTGACAACCTCTGTTGTGAGTTCGAAAATTCTTTCAAGATCTGCTATCGATACCAAGGAGTTGAGAATCTATAACATTGCGAACACATACAATGAATCGCGTGTTCTGTCACAGCGTCTGAATTATTATGAATTACCTGATGGGGAATTGCTGAAGAGAGATTTTAGGAGTGTCAAAAACGTTAATGTTCCGGCTAAAACGCAAGGCAAAGATTTATCATTAGCTCAATGGGTTACAGACATTGCACCAAATGGCGATGAGAATAAAAGTATAACCGATGTTCCTGATGATAAAAGACCTGTTCGTGATTGTACCGATGTGTTAAGTGAATTTATGTTTGAAGTTGGAACACTTGTCGATGATATGGACAATACAATTCATAGATTCGCATCGTCATTGAAAATTCAACTTGAAATATTGACCTCAAACGTTTTAGAATTTGGTAATACAATGGACCCCGATATCAGTACTGTTCTAATCATTGTTCTTTGGTTCTTTTGTTGGATGTTTCTTGCTATTTTAATACACATTTTCTCTAGAAGGTTTGTAACTGTTCCACAGAAACATGTATCTTTTGGCTTCGAAAATGAGGAAACTTCTGTGATAATTAGAAATGTGTATTTGACCACCTTTTGGGATAATGAAAATTTTATTTTATTCATTTATGTCCATGCCAGTGATGTCACTAATGGAAATGAAGTGTGTGATGTACTTGAATATGTGTATCTATCTCCTGGTGCTTCTATTAATGAAATACTGTAGGAGGCATTGAAAAAGTAAGAAGTGCATGTATTAATAAAAAGCAAGCACTCCCTTTTTTCACCTTTTGATATTTTTGATGCAAATAAAAATTCTGTGATGGAAGTAACTAAAAATATAATAGAAAATACAAAAAAAGAAAAGAATGAGATATATTAAAATGGATTCATTATTGAATTCCAATTAATGTGTTTTGTAATTAATTATTGAATGCAACACAAATAAGTAATAAGACATAGTTATTTGTAGCAATTGATCTTTGAAATAAAGAAATGTGGATTAAAAAGTTTTTTTTAATTTATGCCACTGTGTGTTATCCAATCTCCATCATATCCTGAGAGGTTTTTATTTTAAGGTTTCTAAACTTTTCATGGTATATGTAATGGACTACATAATAACAGTAATTATTTTTTGAAGAACCAAAAATAGGTATTTTTTTATAAGTAAATGAAATACCCAAGTTTGACAGTATACGATTCTGTTTTCTACAGGGGAACATACAGGTAAGAAACTGGAAATGATTCATAATGTTGTAGATACTGCAATCATGTTACCAAAAACTTCTGTCAGTAAGCATGTTAATCTATAACACAATTTTTGTTTTTAACATTAATAATATTAAATTTTAAATAATTGGATTTTCAAAAATGGTTACTGTTTAATTTAATGTAGATAAATTTATTACTTGATACTATTGTGTTTGCTACGTATTGTCAGAAAGTTATCAATGCAATACGTTATAAATAAACGGTCCATGGTCGAACCAATCACGGGATTCCTTTCCTTGTGAAACGTACGATTTCCAGACATCTTAAGCACTCAATGCATTATACATATCTCACATATGGTTTACGAAAAATTGGAAAGTATTATATAAAAGTTAGAAAATCATAAAGTAGGTGCGACGAGGAAGCTCTAAAAAGGAAATATTTAAATTACATATACGTATGGGACTTGACAAAAAATCACGAATTCGTACACGTTCAGAAATCGAATAATTCATAATTAAACAAGAAATTAACGCATAACTTACTATTCTGGTCTTTAAACATATCAAAGGAATATATTCAAAGAATGTAGAAGGTATAATGACAATACTACTTTTACTGTATAATAATTATCTATTCGTGTAAACTGAACGTCGGTTTTTGGCCATCTATAAATCCGAGACGGCCTGATACACCAACCCTACGTCTCTCTGACTCCACCATATCCTTTGGCATGCTTAAAATGCGTGCCGTTCTTTCTTACTTACATACTAAGTCAATGCTAAAGAAGGTTGCCAATCTTATTTGCATGGGAACGCTGAGTCAAGGATCCATCGCTATGACATGACCACGGTCGAATCCTCTATGAAATTTTGGTACGTGTGATGGGGTGGGGTGATTTCGATATTTTACGAAATGACTGAACTACCTAAGTATACGAAGGCAATTTCCAGAGAATAGATCGGTGATTTTGGAGAGAGTATACGAGAAAGAAAATATTGAACAAAACAATAATAATAGTAATAATAATAATAGTAATAATAATAATAATAATAATAATAATAATAATAATAATAATAATAATAATAATAATAATAATAATAATAAATAGGTGAGTAGAAGAAGTGGCTCATGGCATCAGCTAATATCACTCCATTGCCTACGACCGGGAGATCCTAGGTTCGAGTCCCGACGCTGGCAGTATTTCCAACACTAGCAAGATAGTTAAGTCGAATTCAAACGCTGTCTGGAGGAGAATTGCAGTGACTGGCTGCTCTAATCGATAGTTCGCCGTCGATTCTCCGATCAATACCAGGGGAATGCTGGAGCAGTACCCTAAAATGTCGGGCCACGGAACGCGCGCTACCTTCCTTCCTGCCCCTTATCCTATCCTCACCCTTACGTACACACACGTACACGCACTGCACTAGCACTCGCGCTGGGAGACCGTTCTCAAACTTAGAACTTGTCTCGGCTGGGTTTGGTGGAAGATAACTGGTTGGGGAAATCCTCTCTAGCTGAATATATGTCTGCGCCAGATCACACAAATCAGCGGGGGAAGATCAAGGGCATCTTCCGAGGAGAAAACCTGCACTACACTTACAGGACAAATTACATTAGCAGTTGACGCGCCCCGAATAACCAATCAATCAATAATGCAATCTAGAACGTGAGACATTTCATTCTGTCTTGGGGTATGATTCTGATACGACGTGCGGGAACGTGGAAGGACGGTAAGGGTCCTCTGGGCCGTTTCCTAGTCTCTTCAAAGCCTAAGGCGGATGAGAGGGAGCAATAAGAACAGGGATGACCCTAGTCATGGTAATCTGTGTCTCAACAGGCCGTTACTGCTGAGTCATGGCAAACCAACTAGGAGTGAAGGGAGGTCGGTAGGGCCTGTTTTGGCCGATCTGAATCGACTGAAGGAGAAAGGAATTCAGATTCACATTCAGAAATGGTGAGCCGTTAATTATACTTTGGTGAGGGTTTATATTTATCAATGTTGAAGTGTCTACGTACTCTGCACTTGCACTGAGTTCTGACTTTTCACTTCTGGCAACTCATAATTCTTCAATATTTACATTTATGTTTAGTTATTACAGCTAATTTAATCTATTAACTCTCACTTAACCCTTCAATAATTGCAAAACACAACGGAAACTAGCTGAAGCCATTAGAAACTAGTACAGTTATGGAATTGTCATAGCTTGTAATTAAAACAGAACTGAAAAAATGAAATTATTTTTATAATATATTTAACGACATGAATGATAACATTTGTGTATGGCTTTCACATTTTGGGAATAATTTCTTCCTAGTTGATTACACTGAAACAAAATTACGTGTTAAACATTTCTTTTTGACATGATTTTGAATCTCAATATTTTACAACAATATTGAAGTTAGAAGAAACGAAGAAGTTTCTGAGAATTTGTAATACTTTCAACACATATCGAGAAAATGAGTATACCCCATAATTATGTGTCTCGAAAATCATGTGTTGTTTAAAAATTGGAGGTAGGACTAAGGGGAAATGCTTGGCAGAGTGTCTTAGAGAGTCTTAGGGATCGAAGGAATCTTTTCGCGAGAGCACTTAGACTGCAGTCTGCTAATGGAAAAGTTGAATGTTCCAACGTTCCTCACCGTCTATGATCTGCCATTGTCGAGTGCAATCCGACAATTCAAGCACCCAGTCACTCTTTTCTCCCTAGACAGATTGATTGAACTGGTTGAGGAGAGCACATTGGCTGCAGCCTGCAAGTGGGAGAACTAGTGGGAGTTCCTTTTGTGCTACCTACATTTCCTCCGTTTTCGGCCTTATCGTACAGGCCTTCTGTTTAAGAAAATCCAATACCACAATCCCATGGTACTTGGTCAATCCCCATTCCGCGATCAGAAAATCTCGGGTATATTACTCGATTTTTAACTTAACCGGACATTCACCGTAAATTTTAAGCGCATGTCCTGACGCACTTTGTACACTTTTATAGTAAGGTTTTATTTTAACTTTTGTTTCTAAAAGTGTTTAGTGCGCTACAACAAGCTCCCGTATCTATTAAAAGGATATTTTTTTATCAAGTAATTGCACTTCTGCCATTAAAACCTGGCTCTGGGTTAACTGTTAGAATTACCGTATGCCCGCATTTGGAGCGGGGCCATCCGAGATGGCAATCTATCGACCTGTGCCTTGTTTTCCGACAAATGCCGCAAATGGTTAAGGGGAATATTTCGCAAACGGGATGTGTCGCCCCGGCTAAAACATTTCATCTCCCTGATAGGACTCTGGTCACTGCACTCGTCTCCCCCAAGAATTGCAAGTAGTGTGTTTTAACTGCACCTGATTGGCGAAACTCTGTTTACCCGGCGGCGGTAGTTGACTCGCGCCTCGATGGAATCCAACTGCCTGCAGCACTTTCGACGACGTAGCAAAGCATGCGGAACGTAGTTATATCGTATGTTAATCGAGTTATATCCCTGCATCACTATTTCTTGCGTACGCGCAAATTCTTCCGCTTTAAAATGGGTTCTGTACTACTACGAAACGCCCAATCTGTTCTTTTAAACAGGATAAAAATTGCGCAATAATTTTTGTTGAAACATTACGGATGTCGCCTCCGATTGTATGTCGCATTGTAGACGCATATGCGTCTCTTAATTTGCGCCAAATTCCTCAATCTGGAAGAATATTCGGACACTTCGGAATATTCGATTCTATGTTTCTCTGCAGCATGCTTTTGTCGATATTTTCTATAGTTATTCTTGAAACTTGCGGCATAATATCTCTTTCATAAACTTTGTAAAATTTTGAAATGATTCTAGTATATGGGGATGGTTTTGCAAGAACTCATTCGCTGTTCCCGACATTTGAAGGCGGGCGGCTGCCAACCTGCCTGCCTCGGACAATTTCTGGCTATCTTGAGTAGTTCTAAAAAACTTCTATAGAGACGTCATCTTTCATGACGCATGGCAGCAGCATAATGATATTGGCTAAACTCAATTTTGGCGTTATATCCCTAATATAATCCTTACTAGATTTATTCTTCACCGGTGCTTCTGGTGGGCGTGCTAGTTCTTTCATCGCCACCTAGTATATTCATTGTGTTTTCTTGCCCTGTTTGTCCCGTAGGGGTTAACGTTCCACGATAAGAAGTACATTACGATGTTTAATGAGTAATGTTTTTTTAAATATCCCGTATTTCCTAGAGTTCTTGAGGGAAAGGGGAAAAGCAAGAAAGAACAAAAAAAAGTCTCACACACCAGCCATTTTCGCAAAGCGCTAAACCAATTAAGTGTTTTGCCATCGCCGAGGGAGTTTCAAAATGGTAGAACGAGAAAGGAGAAAAATCACTGGCAGAGAATACATTGAATATTAATATTTTTTAAGTTTCCTCCCTCTATTTGATTTTTAAATCTGATAGTATGTTTTCCATAATTTCTGTTTTCAATAAATTAAGCTGTTCATCCGACAGACTTAAGCTGCTCTGTAACATTTTGTATAACACAAAGTATTTGTTGAAGATACTCTGGTAATGTAACTGAACGGAACAGGTCTTTTCTTTTACACTTGTTTTCTGATTATTTTTCGCTTGATCTATCTATTGTGGTCCGAAAAAAATAACATTAACAACAAAAATGAGACGGCGAAAAAAAAATCGGAATCTAGACACCAGTTTTGCTAGATCAGAAAGTAAAACCACAATCCCCTGACACCTACATTACGCACATACCGCATCCACTTAACAGTTCTTGACCTCACCTCACTACACCTCTCTACTGATCTTGCTCGTCGTGGTGTGTCGTGGATCCCACACCTGACACATGGGGGATGGTCTGGCACCACTTGCGGTTAAGTGGAAAGACGGTAATACCAGAAAGTGCCCTCTGGGACGTACCCTATTCCCTTAAAGGCCTGGGGCGGTTGAGAGGGAGCAATAAGTACAGATGACCAAAGTCATGGAAAACAGAAGTTGTTTGGGGTAGTGTTAGATACATAGGTACCTGACGTAGCCCAGCCTCGTCAAGAACTCTTCCCCAGGGCCAGTTTATGCTGATCTGAACCCACTAGGAGTGAAGGAAAGTCGGTAGGGCCAGTTTAGAGAGATCTGAACCGACTAGAAGTGAAAAGAGATCGACAGGGCCGGTTTGGGCCGATCTAAACCGACTGCGGGTGAAGAGAGGGTGGCTGGTGTAGTTTAGGCCGATCTGAACCGACTGGAGGAGAAGAGAGATCGACAGGTCAGTTTGGGCCGATGTAAACCGACTAGGAGGAAAGGCCAGTTTAGGCCGACCTCAACCAACTAGGAGTGAAGGGAGGTCGGCGGGGCCCAGTAGGAGGGAACGGAGGTCGGAAGGGTCAGTTTAGGCCGATCTCAACACTAGGCGTGAAGGGAGATCGGCATGGCCAGTTTGGACTAAGAATGAAGGGAGGTCGGCAGGGATAGTTTGAGCCGATCTGAAACAACGGAGGAGTGGAAGGTCACGAGAAGCATTCATTTTCCCACCAGGGGTTGTCAATTTGTTTTGAGACACACTCTCCGAGGCGGAGCGATGCAATCATGCTTACGCGGGAGCCAACTGTCTGCGGCCACGCGACAATTTATGAGTCACATCAAGAGAATACAATCGGACAACTGCAAAATTATTTTGCAAGTCATAAAACTGTTCTATAAATTGAATGAATTGCAATTAGGCATTTTGACAAAAGAATATTTGTGTTAAAACAATCGTTTCGATAAAAATATTTGGGTAATGTATACTCTTCGTAGTTGCTCCTTCGAGACATATCGCCTGTGCCCAGTTGCGTTGCACGCAATATACGAAGTTTTTTATGGGGTTTCCCCATCACTAGTCCTTTTCAATGAAGAGTTAAAAGATTTAGAGGGGTGTAGAAGGTCCCGATGTAATAGATATTTTTTTTATTTCATATATTGCACTATATTCCCTCAGGGCAGAACATAAATTGCTTATACATTTTTATATATTTACAATAAACATTTTTATATACTGCAAATGACACAACTACTCTTGATCAATGCTTTCTTTATTGAAATGAATTTTCTTAGAATTAAAAATAAAAGGAAAAGTAAATATAACAATATATTTACGACACTTGTTCTTTTCACACTCAATGAAATTTGTTTTTGAATCGAGAATTCTTTCATTTTATGAACCTTAAAATTTCACAAGGTAATTTCGTATAACGTACTAAGAGCATATATTTCATTCACGGCGCTCCGGCTTGTTCGTGCATTACAAAAAGTAATAATTTTATAATAAACGAATAAGTTAAAATATTGGTGCTAATTTAAAAGGCATAAATTCTGGGTAAAAACTTACTTATTTACTTTGCAAAGATTGAGAAGATAAAAACTTGTTTTCATCTACTGTCACGCACAGAACATACACACTTAAAGCTTCATATAAGCTTGGAGTTTTATTATGAAAATCGGACCAAACTGGCCGTGCGCGACCTCTTTTCATCCCTAGTCGGTTCAGATCAGCCCAAACCGGTCCTGCCGATATCTCTTCACACCGAGTTGTCAATCGTCGATTGACACCGTGACGAGTGTGTGGATTGCGGCCAAATCTGCACCAAGGCTGAGGCAACGTAAAATGCCGCAATCGGGAAATACGAATGCGAAAGGACAAAGAGACTGGGCGATTCTCGATAAGTAGTCGGCCAGGCAATACAGAGGTGTGGAAACAACAAAAACTGTATAAGAACTACAACTGGCAAGAAATGTTCAACGTTTTGGGGCGGAAAGGAATGGCGCGTGGAGAAATACAGCGCCCATGCGACTCTCTGGAGACGGCTCTTGCTGCACGAAAGAGCTCTTTCTGTACCGCTGACGGCGTTGGGCGAGGAGGGCGAGGCGCACGTGCTGTCAAACCAGGGAGGTTGCATCTCACTTTGTTTTTAAATCGTCATATCAGAGTAAATTCTATCTACATGAAACATACACAATTTTCTGCACAATAAAACCAAAGTTAATTTATGCATCCACGTTTTTCGAAATTAATTTATTATATTCGTGGTGAAAATGTTCAATTTTCGCTTCAATTTATTCAACAGTTATATGAAATAATGCTGCTTACAATAACTTTCTACAAAATTACTTGGCTGAAATATTAGGTTGTGTGCGATCCTGTTATACAGCCCTATGCATACGTGTAATTTTTTAATTGTCTTAATTTCCTTAAAATTCTTATTCATTCTTTAAAATAAATTAATCATATTTCCTTATTTTTCACTTCATTCTTTTGGTAGAAATACACGTTTGAACATAGCTATTAATACATTTACCTATTTAATTCTATAATTGCTACAGCAATAAAATGAGTTATACGATTAACTATTTTTTTCACTTAATATTATTGTTAATATCAATTCTGTTAATTCCCTAATATTATTATTTCTATTTTATTTGTAATACAGGTGCCTATTTCTGGTGGACACAACTGATACTAACGGTTTTTTTTCTTTTTGTGAACCACTTACTTTCACGATTTCGTTTGTACGTACTGATATAACATGTGACGTAACCAAGGAACTTCGTCTTCTTTCAGACGGCTTCCCTGACTGTTGGAAGCTTTGTTCTGAAACATCTAAACTTAAGTTATTTAACTTCACGATCTCTTCATACAATGTTTTTGGCGTCTGGGACACGTCTACTTTATCTTCGATATGATTATCCCTTACACTAGTATCCTCTTCACACAATGTTGTGAATGTATGGGGCCTTTCTACTACATCTAACATATATCCAATAAAATTATTCCTCTTTTCAGACAATTGTACTGACGTGTGGAGCAATTCTTCATTTTCTAAAGTAGGTGTCATCTACCTTGTCGTCAACCATGAATATCTCTGAATCATCCTTTGCATCAGCCCTTACCGCTGTTTTCACCAGCGAGAACGGTTTAGCCTTTATTTTTCTCATAACTTTCCACATTGCACATGGCCATTCCACATTGCACAATTGCATTTTTCTCATAACTTTTCCTCACTGCCTGCTGTCGGCGCAACTTGGTCGGCGTGGATCGCTACGCACGGAGCCTCTGCTGAATCAGCACTGTCAGCGTCTCCGCTTGTAACCGTGTATTCTCTGTCCCGGGCGTCCACTTTTCCGCATGCTCCGCATAATTGATAAGCCAAACGTTCCTCATCATTTGGAGCGGCCTTCTTATTAAACTTTCAGCCGCCTTCCAGCAACTAGAACGGAGCTGTCATCCACAAGTGAGCCTTCCGTACACACATTCACGCATTCAACAGTATTCATAAAAAAAACGCCGTCTTTAAAAGTGCGACTGCGTTGAGTACACTACAAAAAGCTCCCGTATCTATTAAAAGGATAAAATATTTATTAAGTATTTGCACTTCTGTCGTTAAACCTGGCTCTGGGTTAACTGTTAGAATTACTGCATCCCCGCGCCGTTCGGAGAGGGGTCCTCCGAGTATTTTTGGTGAACTATCGCAATCGATCGACCGGTGCCCTGTTTTCCGACAAATACCGCACATTGTTAAGGGGTAACTATACCCCAAATACTATACGCCAAATGGTGTGTCGCCGCAGCTAAAGCATTTACTCTCCAATTTTTAATATTTATTCTTAAATTCTGTTTACATAGCTAACGTATGGCCTAGCTTATAAACTAGATACTTACAAACTAATCTAAATCTACTTTGTCTTACATCCTGACTTAATTTAAGAACGAACATTATTTACATTATTTACAGTAAGCAGTACATACACATATAACACAAAAACATACGCTTAGGGCACTGTCTGCTCACATGCCCTCGTATCCCGCAGGGGTTGCAAGTTATGTATTTTGATCACGCCTGATTGGCGAAGCGCTGTGTCTTCTGTTCGCCTGGCGGCGGTCGTTGACTTGTACTTTGATTCAATCCAACCGCCTGCGATACTTTCGACGACGTAGCAAAGCATGCGGAAGGTGGTAGGAGGTTCATCGTGTTATATCCTTGCATCACTATTCCTTGCGTACGCGCGAATTCTTCTGCTTGTAATATGCTCTGTGGGTTCTGTACAATCACGAACCGCCCAATCTGTTCTCTTATCCTCGAGTGTATATCGTCAGAGTCTCTTAGTTCACGTCAAATGCCTCTTAATCTGGTAGAATATTCGGACAACGATTCTGTGTTTCCCTGCACCGTGCTATTAAAAATATTTTCTAGAGTTACTCTTGAAACTTTGGGGTATAATTTCTCTTTCATTAATTTGTAAAAATGTGAAATGATTCTAGTACTTGGGGATGGTTTTGCAAGAGCTCATTCGCTGTTCCCGATATTCGAAGATGGGCGGCTGCAAACGAGCTTGCCTCGGACCATCCGTTACTGACCATCTTCAGTCTTTCTAAATAACTTATAATAGAGACATCATCTGCCGTGAAGCATGATATCAGAATAATAATATTGGCTAAATTCGGTTTTGGCGTTATTTGCCTAATTAGATTCTTTACCGGTGCTTCTGGTAGACGTGTTAGTTTTTTCGTCGCCACCTAGCATATTAATTGTGATTGCTAGCCCTGTTTGTCCCATAGGTGTAAAAACGTCCTACGATAAGAAATCCATTATAATGTTTAATGCAATTATAATGTTTATTTTTAGTACAAATCGTGCCTTCGTAGAGTTCTAAAAGGACAGGAGAAAGGCAAGAAAAATGACTTCGTGTCACCCACCAGTCATTTTCGCAAAGCGATTAACCAATCAACTGTTTTGCCATTACCGGGGGTGTTTTAAAATGGTAGAGTTAGAAAGGGAAAAATCACGGGTAGAGGATACATAAAAAAATCCTCCTTTCCGCAAATCTTATAGTACGTTTTCCCTAATTTCTGTTTTAAACAAATTAAGCTCCTGAGGCATTCTGCAAGTATCGGTTGAGTATACTTCGGTACTACACGGAACTGTTCATGTACACACATTTTCCGATTTTATTCCGCCTGATCCATCCGTTTTGGTGCGGAAGAAGAACAACAACAAAAAATGAGAAGACGCAAAAACATACAAAACAATGGTGAATATTGACCCCAATTACGCTAGCAGAGAAGGTAATACCAATATCCCCTTACACCCATGTTTTGCACATATCGCATCGCCTTCATGTTATGTTCTCGACACACCTCAATAGTGATCTTACTCGTCGTGCTGTGTCGTGGACCGCACACCTAACACCACTGTTGTGGGGGGGGTGTTGCGTCTACACGTTGACGCAACGCATCTCCAAGCCCCTTAAGGGGCGTTGAGCGCTTTGCACTGGGGAGTAATCCTCCATTAATGTGCTTTTATTTCTGGAGTAATCCTCCGTTAATTACTATATTTGTCAAGTCTCGTCACGTCGCAGTCAGTCAGTGCCTTTTGTCCCTTCGGCCAGGGGCTCGACGGCGTTAGATCCCGGGGTTCCTGGCCAGTCACCCAACCACGAACCCGCGAGTCTCGAATTCGCTTAACCTTCGTGACTTCACGGAGCGTAGTAAACGAATTCGGCTAGCGCCGCCGGCCGGGATGGGTCTGGCACCACGTGCTGGGAAAAACGGTAATGGCTGGAAGTGCCCTCTGGGCCCTTGCCTATTCTCTTAAAGGCCTATGTCGGATGAGAGGGAGCAATACGAACGGGTATAACCCCAGTCATGGCAAACAGCAGTTTATTGAAGTAGTGTTACTTACATAGGTATGTGACGTAGCCCAGCGTCGCCAAGAACTGTTCTCCGGAAGAGAGACTTTGTAGCTGCCATCGGACGGATTAACAACACTCGAAGTGAACAATGGACAGGGGAGGGGGCGGGAAGCCACTAGCAAGACCACGGAAGGTCGATCTGAACTTGCGGGACGGAGGAATGTCGGCATGTGAATTGAGAGGGGTGAAGGGATGTCGGCAGAACCATTTTGGGCCAATCTGAACCGACGGAGGAGTGGAAAGTCCGTGGACACGGGCGACGAGCTCATGAATAGCATTCGTCCTCCCGCTAAGCGACGGTCAAGCTCTTATATAGGCCTTTACTGCTGAAACGCTGTTTCCGAGGCGGAACTACGCATTTATGCTTACGCGAGAGCCAGTCGTCTGCGGACACGCGACATACACAATTTTGAACAATTATTTTCTTAAAAACATCTCCACCTGTATCTTAAAAATTTCTCCTCGAATACATGAACGAATAAAAATTGATGAGAGTCCTATTAAGAGCATCTCCCTATAGTTTGAAAACAGGAAAACGCAGTGCTCAAATACTAATATTAAATGAAATACACTCAACTAAAATGAAATACGTATAAAACAACTGCACAAAACTCATTTTCTTTCAACTATGATTTTTAAAAAGCTTCAAAAGTTATACATAGTGCGAAAACGTGTCTGTTATTCAAGAATGACTAAATTTCAGTTGTAAAGCAAATTTAAATAAACGTGAATACTGGAACTCTCAACTCTCATAATATATGTAAAGAAGCATACTCTTGCGTGCAATAAACCTGCAACGTCTTGCATCCACTATAAAAAAACACTGTTGCCAACGCAACACGCTTGACGTGAAGATCACGATTAGAAATGTCTAATGGCAAAACACTTGCTGCGGACTCAGGGTTTATACACTCTTTTCCCACGAACATAATATGATTAGATATTTCTGTTTAATTCTTATTTCGTATTTCGCAAATTTGCGTCATATCCCAATCTGATGAAGTTGGCAGAAATAAATAGACGCTCAGGGCGACACTACAGCACTAGCGGCCTAACACCCGTAATTTTCTTTCCGACCAATCAGAACAAAGCGGGCGCTCTTCTGCTATTGATTGGAAATACGCCGGTATCTGAGCCGATACAAGACGGAGCCGTTGGATCACGAGACAAGTTGACGTTAAACTTCCTGAGAAGCGGTGACCTCTCCTGAAGTGCGAGCTGTTGCGTGTTAGCAGTGGGTTGTCCTCAACAGTTCTACATAACTGTATTTCATAACACCTTAACTTCAACGCAAGGGTGCCCCACTAATAAATGACATTTTATTTATGACTTGCTCAAGGGCGGGAATATTTTTTCAGAAAATGCCGTAGTCTATTACTATAACACTCGACGTAGAAATCATATTCATCAGGTGACAGTATCAACAGCTCATTACAAAAAATTCACATACAATACATGTACATTATTTTACAACACTTTGCCAGATGACATTAAACGATTAAATTCAATAGAAAAGTTTAAATCCCAAGTGAAATCGTTTCTGCTGCATAACTGTTTCTATACAATTAGAGACTATACTGAGCATCACAAGAAAAGTAACATTAATTTTAACAATGATACATAATGCATTAATTACCATTTGGACTGTATAAATGTGTATAAACAACCTGTAACAACTATTGTACTACAGCTTCCGGGTCAATGACCCCCATCTCGATCAGGTTTTTCGTCCAGTTTCCTGATCCATTGAGCAAATGCTGAGATGGCCCCTTGTTTTGCTTCTGGACATAAATGTAACTTCATTTTCTGTGCACGTCTTCTAGAATTCAGTGGGAAATACAATTATTCAAATTATCGTTTCCATGTTGTCGCGGCAGGAAGTAATAAGAGCCAAAATTTATTGCTTATTTATCCTTGAAAATAGATTTTATTACATGGGAGTTTTTTTTGTTTGTTTTTTTCTCCCTTTCAAAATTCAAAATTTATTGCTTATTTATCCTTGAAAATAGATTTTATTACATGGGAGTTTTTTTGTTTTTTTTCTCCCTTTCAAAATTCAAAATTTATTGCTTGTTTATCCTTGAAAATAGATTTTATAACATGGGAGTTTTTTTTCTCCCTTTCAAAAATTCAAAATTTAAGTAGTATATGACTTAGTGTAGGGATCACAGAATTTTGAAAATGTGCACACAATTCACTTTTCCCCATAGCACGTCATACGCCGTTTTTAACTTTTTTTGACGCAAAATAAATAAATAAAAAAAAGAAGATATGAAGATCAAGTCAATTTTTCTTCTGGCTGCGTTTACTCTCGTCGGGCACCGCTGTCGGCACCGCTGTTTGCATGGATAACGTTTCCGAGATCATCAATTCTCCGGCCTTCTCAGCTTCTAACAAGAAGAAATCTGATGAGAATACTGGTCAAGAAGTTTTATCAAACTCTGTTATTAGTTCAAACGTTCTTCCAAGGTGCGTTATCAATATTAAGGACCTGATGAAAATAGTTTACATTGCGTACACATATAATGAATCTCGTGTCCTATCACAGTCTCATAATTATGATTTACCTTATAGGGGATCAGTCATACGAGATTTTAGGAGTAACAACAATAATAATGTAGCGGCTGAATCCTTGGTCAAAGATTTCTCTTCAGTTCGATGGGTAGCAGCAAACATTAAATGTTGTAAAGAATAAAACCACTTCCAATGTTCCTGTTAATGAAAAATGTGTTCACGGAAATGAAGATGTGATCAATGAATTTATGTCTGAAGTTGGAGAAATTACCAATGTTATGGTGTATACATTCAGTATATCTGTTTCGACATTGAAAAATCAACTTGAAACGTTGGGCTATAAACTTTTAGAATTAGATAATAAAATTGACTTCGATTTCAATATTTTCCTCGTTATTGTTGGTGTTTTCTTTTCGTCTATTTTCATGTACATTTAATCTCGGACCTTCCTAACATTGCCACAGAAACGTGAATTGTTGTACTGTTAAGTAGGGAAAAGTTCAAGCGCACAATGTGAATAGTATATTTGACCATCCACTTAGAGAATGATAATTTTAATACATACATTGATGTCCACGCCAATAAAGATGAGGTCTCTAATGGAAAAAAGAGGTTCATGTAATTCCATGTGTGTATCCCCCTTTCTGTGTTCCTGAAATGATATACTACAGGCGTAGAAGGAGAAAAGAAGTGCATGTATTATTAAAAAACAAGCACTCCCTTGAATCACCTTTTGAGATATTTGGTGCATATAAGTAGAATATGCTAATAAAGTCGTCTTTGATATTAATAAAGTAATATGAAGAAAATATAAAAAAGAAAATGAAAGATGTATTAAAATGGATAAATTTGGATGGATAAATTCAAATGGATGTATTAAAATGAATTCTAATTAATGTGTTTCAATTATGTGAGATCACTTTTGTATACAACACAATGTTATATTTTTTCTGTTACATTTAATGAAAGAAAATTAAAAGTAATAACGTACTTATAATAATAATAATAATAATAATAATAATAATAATAATAATAATAATAATAATAATAATAAATAATAATAATAATAATAATAATAATAATAATAATTTTTATTTTCAGCAAGTAAATGAATTTGTTGTTTGGATGGTACAAATCAACCATACATGGCAATGTATGTGAAAAAAGGTAATTTAGTTTAGCACACTAGAATCCTATTTGCAATGCTGACACTTCCTCATGCACCACCAAATGTAACAATTTTATAATAACAGCATACTGTAATAATTTGTCGTGAAAGCTGTAGGAAACGTATTATTTTGGATGTGTGATCACTTCATTTCTTTGTCAAAGGTGAGTCAGGAAAGTGCACTGCACCTATATCCTAATAAATACATAAAAAAATCTGCTGCAGTATATTTATAAGAATTAAACATCTTTGCATCCTAACATTGACCACATATCACAGGATAACCTTAACAAGCTTTATTATTTGATAAAACCATTTTTGAAATTGACTGAATTGAAAGAATTTTAAAAATTAATTTACTATATCGACTTTAAAACTGACGACTTGTATACCAACTAATCGAATTCCTTTTCTTCGTTTGTTCCTTCCGAAGTGGACCAGAACGGGAAAGTGATCACTGCCATGCAGGTCGCAAGGTCAGGGCACTCAAAGATTGTGGAATGAGAGGGACTACAGAGAGACAGATCAACGGACAAGAAAGTGTTTGAAGCCACGGAAAAGTTTGTGTTTTCGCCAGTATTCAGCAGAATTAAGTTCTGCTTATCAATATTGTCCAGTATTTTGTCTCTTGGGCACAACCTTGTGCCACCCCAGGTGGGATTGTGGGCGTTGAAGTCCCCCACAATCAGAAAAGGGGCGGTCAACCGAGAAAACACGTCTTCCAGTTCCACTTGTGATTCAACTTGTCCAGACGTGATATAGACCTTGCAAATAGTAATTTAAATAGAGTGTAAATTCACACGAACGCTCGATATCTGAAGAGTGGATCGTTCATCTATTTCTTTAGACACCAGGGAGTTGGTGAAAAATGTGGTGACTCCGTCCTGGCCACGGAGGCCATCATCAATGTCTTGCATGTAACAACAAAAGTCGCGATGAGAGGAGATGCCTCAGGAAGGGACACTGCCAGTTACACTAATTTTTTGGATCTCCCTCTCCCTCAGATACGTAGGGCACCTGTTTGAATTGACCGCATGGTCTCCTTCACAGTTGGCACAGCGAAGTGGGAATGTACAGGGATCCATATCGTGCATGGGTTTTCTGCACTTTGCGCAAATAGGGCCCTGGACCATGCATCGTTGTTGAGTATGACCAAACGTCTGACGAAGCAGCGCAGGGGTTTTGGCACATATGCCGCACGTGGAGTTTATAGAAACAACAACTAATCCTTTTAGGGAGAGAAGGGAGATTGAAAGTCAGGATCAAGGTAGGAGTGGGGATTTCTCTCCCATCTTCCTTCCTCTTGATCCTCAACATGTCCGTTACGCCCTGACTCTAAAAGAAAGATAGGAGTACATCTTCGGTTTCAGACGCAAAATCATCATGGTTGATCACCTCCTCACAGAGGTTAAGGGTAGGGTGAGTGGTCACATCCATCTGTAGGCCGGCAATCTGCTTGGTTTTAGCTAACTTCTCGATCTGCTCGTCCGTGCGCGCTTCAAAGAGAATGGTACCATTCCTTTGTCGCGCGACCGCTTGAAGCTTCCCGAAAGTCTTATCAATTTCTCGCGCAAGACGGACCGCGCAAGACGGACCGCGCAAGACGGACCGCGCAAGACGGACCGCGCAAGACGGACCGCGCAAGACGGACCGCGCAAGACGGACCGCGCAAGACGGACCGCGCAAGACGGACCGCGCAAGACGGACCGCGCAAGACGGACCGCGCAAGACGGACCGCGCAAGACGGACCGCGCAAGACGGACCGCGCAAGACGGACCGCGCAAGACGGACCGCGCAAGACGGACCGCGCAAGACGGACCGCGCAAGACGGACCGCGCCAGACGGACCGCGCAAGACGGACCGCGCAAGACGGACCGCGCAAGACGGACCGCGCAAGACGGACCGCGCAAGACGGACCGCGCAAGACGGACCGCGCAAGACGGACCGCGCAAGACGGACCGCGCAAGACGGACCGCGCAAGACGGACCGCGCAAGACGGCCCGCGCAAGACGGACCGCGCAAGACCGACCGCGCAAGACGGACCGCGCAAGTTTGACCGCGCAAGACGCAGACCGCGCAAGACGGACCGCGCAAGACGGACCGCGCAAGACGGACCGCGCAAGACGGGACCGCGCAAGACGACCGCGCAAGACGGACCGCGCAAGACGGACCGCGCAAGACGGACCGCGCAAGACGGACCGCGCAAGACGGACCGCGCAAGACGGACCGCGCAAGACGGACCGCGCAAGACGGACCGCGCAAGACGGACCGCGCAAGACGGACCGCGCAAGACGGACCGCGCAAGACGGACCGCGCAAGACGGACCGCGCAAGACGGACCGCGCTCACACTTATGAAAGTTTTCCCTTCTTCAACGCACGACATAAGAGGAAGCCGTGTTTTTTTCGGTTCATCATCTTCTCTAGCGAAGAAGCTATTCAAATCAACAGTTTCTCCTCTTCCTTGCGAAAGAAGGCAGGGGTGGTGATTGGGTATCCATACGATGGATGGAAATTCATCTCCGTGCTCCCCACCCACCACGGAGTCCAACAAGGGGGCACCTCACTGGGGTGCCAGGGTTGACACGGAGATATAGTGAGGGGATATCACAGCGTTGCACCGCCGTAGATCCCCCGCTCACCCTGGTGTTCAGTGAAGACCTAATCCAGCCGATTGATCGGCAGTGGGTTAGCTCCCGACTGCCCGTCTAGAAGAGGCCGAGGCCAAAAGTGCATTAGTACCTACAAGGTGAAGAGACCTGCCCTCCGTTACCAGGGATCACTGGTATTCGCGTGGCGAACCCACAAGACACAAACGTCAAGGCGACAGTCGGGAACGCTTACACAGAACCCTCATCTCTCAGGTCACCTATTCCCTTCCACACGGGCCGCCATGCAAGGCAAACACACGAGTGGGCGTTCAGCATTCAGAGAAGACCAGTGAGGAAGATAACAGAGTGAAAGAGAATGCGGGTGACATGAAATGAGAAGCAAGAAGATTACAATGAAGAAAAGAACACTTGAGGGCCTTTTCTGCATCCCTCGTCAGGACGTGGACCAACCCACCTCGACGGTGCAAATTTTGTACAACAGGCTTTGAGACAAATCTCCATCTTCAATTTTGTAGTTTCAATTTTTTTCCAATTTTCCAAAATCCGAGTGAAACGCGAAAAGGAGACTAGCACCATGTTTTTTACCGTTCCTCATTACATAAGTGGAGAATATTTAAAGAAAATAATTGGAGCAGTTCTTAGGGGAAAATATTGCGTTAAATTCAAGCACAAATACGGCAAAAACCATTCACTTTTTCAAAAATTGTACATGACCTTTCGTAAAAAGTTATTTTTTACAAAAGACTGAACTAAAAATATCTACCTTTAATTTTGTAGTATTACAATATTTGTTTAACATTTTTTTAAAAATCGGGGAATGCAATAAAGTGTGACCTACGCCATTCGCTTAATCGTCTTTCGCACTATTCAATAACAAAGTTTAATTAAAACATTTTTAGGCCCTGTTTGGTAAATTTTGAAAATATCTGAGAGGTTTCATGTAAAGTACCCCCAAAATTAAAATATTGGTTTCAAATTCTAGGAGCCGCGATACCAGCCAGAACGATTGGGATCAATTTTCGAGACAATCGGGTGCGCTGTTTATGCGCTGTGTTGTGCAGACACACAGACGTTTTGCCGTCAATCGATTTTTCAGTATGAAGGACGCACGAATCATGGATTCGTCCTTTACCACGTGTTAGGGGAATTTTATTATATATTTAGCAACTGGATTTATCCATTTTTTCATTACCACGGTGCAGTAAAAAGAGGTTTTGTGTCGAAAATTCGCTGTTTTCTTACGTTAGCAAGTGCGAGAAAGATTACGTGAAATCAGCTAGTTTTTTTCAAAAACTGTAGACCTTTTGTAAAGGTCTGTTTTTTTACAACAGACTTTGACTTAATCAAAAATCTTCGAGAGTTCCCAAAAAATCGGCCTAGTAACAACGTCTATTGATACACATAAGAAACTTAAAAGAAAAAAAATTAAGCATAAAAGATACATCCAGGAAGCTATGAAGGATAGAGGCCTCAAACCACGAGATTGGGAGGATCGAGAGTTGTAGAGGGTGAAAACGGCAAGCTCCTTAGGGGAAAATGCCGAAGAAGAAGAAGAAGAAGAATTAAGCGTTTCTTTAGAAACAAATGTTTAAAAAGTTAATATTGCATGTATTTCGCGAACAATTACACAAAAAGTACTCATTTTCGAAACAACTGAACGAGCACTATTTCAAGATCTGACTTCACAGAGCAGATTTGGTGAAGGAAAAATATCTCTATCTTTAATATTATAGTTGCTGGAAGGCGCCAGAATTTGGTTTTTGTAATTTTCGAAGAATCTAGGATTTCAACGAACGTGAGATCTGCACTGTTAAATGCGCGCTATCGTTTCACGCTATCGGAAGACGAAGTATAATTAACAAATTTTGAATCATTTTTTATTTTACTATATATTGCAAGAGAAGGTATCAACATTTTCGTTACCAGGGCACAGCAATAAGTGATTTTCTCCCGAAAATTCACAGTTTTCCGGCCCACGATTAAATTAAATGTATTCCTTACGAAGAGCAAGAATTAAAAAATAGTTTTCTACAAAGTAACAAAAGTAAGAAAAGGTATGTGATATAGGAATTTTGTATGTACTACAGCAACTTATTATAATTTGTTTTGTGGCAACATTAATGTTGAATAAATCTATGAACTTGTTACTGGTACTGAGGTTATATCAAAAGAATAGATCAAAAGAAATGAGCTAGTGTTTTGCTTATGAGTGTCCAGCACATTATCAGTCAGGATTAGGTTAAATACTTTAAATTTAGTATTTAAATGCTTCGCCAAAATATTCATAAATAAGTATTCAAATACACACTCAAAATACATTAGGTTTCGATTAGCTAAATACATACGTATTTAAAATACTTCAAATACTCAAAATACAATAATTTTTTATTACTTTTTTATTACAATTTATTGTAATTGTCAATTACAGAAAACACAATTTATTATTATTGTTATTTACATTATATTACTAATGGACAGTCACAAATTTCAACATCACCGTATGTCAAAAATAACTTACAAGTCTAACTCAAATAAGCGGAATATCCTTTTAAAGCAGCGACCTATTTTCAAACAAATCATCACACACAAAAAACCTATTTAGCGAAAATATAAAAAACTCAGAGGAAACCGGTAGTTCAACTCTCGCGGATGAACGTACAGGTAAATTAGTGTGAAGAGATAAGTAAAGCTCAAAAATGTAGGAACTAAAAAGGTCAAGAATAAGCTGGCAAATTAGTACTTATAAACTTCAAAATGGGCAGGGAAATAGGCATTATAGTTGACAATAGGCACGCACTTACGAAGTAACTAGAGGTGCTACATAATGACACAGATTTTCGCGTAGTAAAGTTTTTTAATTCCCTTAATTTGGACAGGCTTTACGATCTTGCCCCATCCTCTTGCCTACTGCTATCGCCGACCAAAGTAAACGTTTTTGCAATTTTCTCAATTTTTCGGTTTTATAGTTAGGGAAAATGTTAAAAAACTGAAATATTATTTTAAGAATATTAAAGAAAAAATAAACCTTGTTCTAAATAGAAATTTTCATCGAAAATGTTAGCGTCATAAATGCGAAATTTGAAGATATTTTTCAAAGAAAACTTGAATTTTCGAAAAACATTAAAGTAAGCCATTTTACTCTCTTCCACTCACAAATGCAATAAAATATACAAATTGCTGGGAATTAGCAGATTAAATGCGTGAGAGATATTTAAAAAATTACATTTCTGTAATTTCTGAAAAAAGAAAAGGATACACCAAAATGAATTTTTCACCATCTTATCCAGTGCATTTTGCACTACCAGTATGAAAAATTTGAAATAAAAATTTGGAGCCGGTGTTGAGAATATGGGGTTTGAACGTTTCTGAAAATGCGGAATTTTGAGCTCGTTTTAACAGAAAACTTGAGTTTTCGAGACAGTGTATAAGACATCATTTAATGTATAAGTACTCTTAAAAGAAAAAATGTTAAAAAATCGCCGCAAATACAAATATTCACGAGATACATGTCACAAAATTATATTTTTGTATTTGTGTGAAAAAACAACAACAAAAGAGTAGAGCAAAATGTCGTTTATGTCATCTCAAAGTATATGTAGCTCTATCCCTACCAAACGATTAAAAAAAATTGTGAAGCAGTTTTGGAGAAATTCTTGTTTTTGATGTTTTAATATTTATAAATAAATATTGCACACAATATTGCGCGAAAACTATTTAGGTTTTCAAAAAATGTACATGACCTCAATGAAACAACTAATTGTGGAGAAACAATTTTACTTGAAAGAGAAATCTCTATCTTCAATTCTGTAATCGTAGAAAGACGCGGAGAAATGTCAATCATTTGCAATTTGCAAAAATCCAGTTATCATTGGAAATGATACTCCTCTGTAGTCTTTATAAGTATATTTCCCTTTACTCATACAAGAAATTTAAAGAAAAAAATTGGAGCAATTTTTGAGAAAATTTTGTAAACGTCCATGGGGCTTTATAGAAAGTACTCACAAAAATTAATGAATGTTTTTCAAAATTCCAGAGGCACGACTCAGGCCATATGAACAGTTGTTATTCAGTTTGGAAAAAATCGTGCGCATTATTTAGACCCTAATTTTGTTCACATACACCAGACGGAGAGACGGGCAGACGGACGATTTGAAAGAAAGAAAAAACCTTTTCGATATCAGGGAACTCCAAAATGTATTTCTGGTAAAATCTCTAAATCGATTTTCCGCAGCACTACGTAACTTTCTCTTAACTTCGTTTATTTTCTCCGGATATACGTATGAGCATAAATGGTTGAATAATATTTGTAATTATACGTAGTATAAATGTAAGTTCTACATATTGGATGAACACAATGCTCTAAACAGAAATCGATTTTTTTTCGATATTTAAAACACATTGCGGAGTTAGACAATATTTCCTGAGAGTTGACTCGTATGGAATTTTATATTTTGGATATTTTGTTAGTTAAACTGGGTAAATGGTGGATTTGAAAATTCAAGTTTTGAAATATGGAATGTTTGCGGCATGGCAAACGTGAGTATTGAAATTCTTTTTTGTCTTCATTTGACTGCACCTGTTCAAAAAGATTTGAACAGTCTTTCTCACTCTTTAGCATTTTTTTCACGAGTTGGGATGTATTTATGTTCAAATAAATATTTTTTTTGCGGGATTTACGTTTTCAGAACACTTTCAAAACAATACCTTTCCAGCACGCTGTTAATCTTGTACATAATTTCACTCTTTTAGCAATGGATTTCTTGAAACTTTCTCTTTTGGCATTGTAGCAAGCATGCTTATTAGGAACAGAGAAATTAACTCCTCGACATGTTACAGGCCAGAATACAAATGGCATAGAGCTTCTCAGTCGGAGAACGCCCAGACAGATTTTACGGGGTTGTTGCTCGTTTTGTAAAAAACTACCTAAACTAAAACTAAATCCAAACATAAGTAATGTAAATAAAGATGGGGAAAGGAGTGGAGTGAGAAGCGAACCATGAGGAAATATACCACGCGCTCTCTTTGTCCACGACAATTCCCACAAAGATCAGCCAAGATTTGAATCCTTGTACCCAGCAGTTAAAGTTGACCACCAATCCGCTACAGTATGAACACCCTTTTCGGGATTACATGGCATGATCTGTATATGCGGCGCCTGGTCCACCCTCGCTTCGTGACGTCACGCCGCCCCGTCCGCCGAAGGCTCACGCGTCCTGCCCGGAGTCATAAACGCACCGCAGCGAAATTAAGGGCACTGGCCACACACTGACCGCGTCGCAGGCGGTGCACACGTGCGACGCAGCTTTCCTCCCGGAATTAATACGGGTCTGGAGAGAGACTCTGTATTACGCCTTCTGAAACTGTTCCCCTTCGCGCAGAGCGAGGGCGCTCATCTTGGCCAATCATAAAATTTAATATCTCCGCACCGAACGAAATGGACGTTATATACCCGTCTCCTGTAAATCAACACCTTTACCACAGAGTCATGCATTTCTAGGGTTAGTGGAATTTCCTTTCTGGCAGACAAAAAACACCCAACGTTTGAGTTGCGTGGTCTCCCTCTCTCCCAGTCTCTCCTAGCCTCTCCCTCTCCCAGCCTCTCTGATTGTCCCTCTGAATGTCTCTCTGATTGTCCCTCTGAATCTCTGATTGTCCCTCTAAATGCCTCTCTGATTGTCCCTCTAAATGTCTCTCTGATTGTCCCTCTGAATCTGAATGTCTCTCTGATTGTCCCTCTGAATGTCTCTCTGATTGTCCCTCTGAATGTCTCTCTGATTGTCCCTCTGAATGTCTCTCTGATTGTCCCTCTGAATGTCTCTCTGATTGTCCCTCTGAATGTCTCTCTGATTGTCCCTCTGAATGTCTCTCTGATTGTCCCTCTGAATGTCTCTCTGATTGTCCCTCTGAATGTCTCTCTGATTGTCCCTCTGAATGTCTCTCTGATTGTCCCTCTGAATCTGAATGTCCCTCTGAATCTGAATGTCTCTCTGATTGTCCCTCTGAATCTGAATGTCTCTCTGATTGTCCCTCTGAATCTGAATGTCTCTCTGATTGTCCCTCTGAATCTGAATGTCTCTCTGATTGTCCCTCTGAATCTGAATGTCTCTCTGATTGTCCCTCTGAATCTGAATGTCTCTCTGATTGTCCCTCTGAATCTGAATGTCTCCCTGATTGTCCCTCTGAATCTGAATGTCTCTCTGATTGTCCCTCTGAATCTGAATGTCTCTCTGATTGTCCCTCTGAATCTGAATGTCTCTCTGATTGTCCCTCTGAATCTGAATGTCTCTCTGATTGTCCCTCTGAATCTGAATGTCTCTCTGATTGTCCCACTGAATCTGAATGTCTCTCTGTCCCTCTAAATGCCTCTCAGATTGTCCCTCTAAATGCCTCTCAGATTGTCCCTCTAAATGCCTCTCAGATTGTCCCTCTAAATGCCTCTCAGATTGTCCCTCTAAATGCCTCTCAGATTGTCCCTCTAAAAGCCTCTCTGATTGTCCCTCTAAAAGCCTCTCTGATTGTCCCTCTAAAAGCCTCTCTGATTGTCCCTCTAAACGCCTCTCTGATTGTCCCTCTAAACGCCTCTCTGATTGTCCCTCTAAACGCCTCTCTGATTGTCCCTCTAAACGCCTCTCTGATTGTCCCTCTAAACGCCTCTCTGATTGTCCCTCTAAACGCCTCTCTGATTGTCCCTCTAAACGCATCTCTGATTGTCCCTCTAAACGCATCTCTGATTGTCCCTCTAAACGCCTCTCTGATTGTCCCTCTAAACGCCTCTCTGATTGGCCCTCTAAACGCCTCTCTGATTGTCCCTCTAAAAAGCATACCTCTCTGATTTGATACTACTCTAAACGCCTCTCTGATTGTCCCTCAAACGCCTCTCTGATTTTTTCTAAACGCCTCTCACAGTTGTCATAACGCCTCTGATTGTCCCTCTAAAGCCTTTCCTCTCTGATTGTCCTCTAAACGCCTCTCTGATTGTCCTCTGGCACTTTCTCGGGAGTTGTCCCTCCCTAAACGCCTCTCTGATTGTCCCTCTAAACGCCTCTGTTGTCCCTAAACGCTCTCTGATTGTCCCTCTAAACGCCTCGATTGTCCTCTAAACGCCTCTCTGATTGTCCCTCTAAGCACTTTCTCTGATTGTCCCTCCTAAACGCCTCTCACGGTTTCCCTCTAAACGCCTCTCTGATTGTCCCTCTAAACGCCTCTCTGATTGTCCCTCTAAACGCCTCTCTGATTGTCCTAAAAGCGCCTCTGATTGTCCCTCTAAACGCCTCTCTGATTGTCCCTCTAAACGCCTCTCTGATTGTCCCTCTAAGCGCCTCTCTGATTGTCCCTCTAAACGCCTCTCTGATTGTCCCTCTAAACGCCTCTCTGATTGTCCCTCTAAACGCCTCTCTGATTGTCCCTCTAAACGCCTCTCTGATTGTCCCTCTAAACGCCTCTCTGATTGTCCCTCTAAACGCATCTCTGATTGTCCCTCTAAACGCATCTCTGATTGTCCCTCTAAACGCATCTCTGATTGTCCCTCTAAACGCATCTCTGATTGTCCCTCTAAACGCCTCTCTGATTGTCCCTCTAAACGCCTCTCTGATTGTCCCTCTAAACGCCTTTCTGATTGTCCCTCTAAACGCCTCTCTGATTGTCCCTCTAAACGCCTCTCTGATTGTCCCTCTAAACGCCTCTCTGATTGTCCCTCTAAACGTCTCTCTGAATGTCTCTCTAAACGTCCCTCTGAATGTCTCTCTGATTGTCCCTCTGAATGTCTCTCTGATTGTCCTTCTGAATGTCTCTCTGATTGTCCTTCTGAATGTCTCTCTGATTGTCCCTCTGAATGTCTCTGATTGTCCCTCTGAATGTCTCTCTGATTGTCCCTCTGAATGTCTCTCTGATTGTCCCTCTGAATGTCTCTCTGATTGTCCCTCTGAATGTCTCTCTGATTGTCCCTCTGAATGTCTCTCTGAGTGTCTCTCTGAATGTCTCTCTGAGTGTCCCTCTGAATGTCTCTCTGATTGTCCCTCTGAATGTCTCTGATTGTCCCTCTGAATGTCTCTCTGATTGTCCCTCTGAATGTCTCTCTGATTGTCCCTCTGAATGTCTCTCTGATTGTCCCTCTGAATGTCTCTCTGATTGTCCCTCTGTCTCTCTGAATGTCTCTCTAGTTGTCCCTCTGAATGTCTCTCTGATTGTCCCTCTGAATGTTCTCTGATTGTCCCTCTGAATGTCTCTCTGATTGTCCCTCTGAATGTCTCTCTGATTGTCCCTCTCTCTCTCTCTGATTGTCCCTCTGAATGTCTCTCTGTTTGTCCCTCTGAATGTCTCTCTGATTGTCCCTCTGAATGTCTCTCTGATTGTCCCTCTGAATGTCTCTCTGATTGTCCCTCTGAATGTCTCTCTGATTGTCCCTCTGAATGTCTCTCTGATTGTCCCTCTGAATGTCTCTCTGATTGTCCCTCTGAATGTCTCTCTGATTGTCCCTCTGAATGTCTCTCTGATTGTCCCTCTGAATGTCTCTCTGATTGTCCCTCTGAATGTCTCTCTGATTGTCCCTCTGAATGTCTCTCTGATTGTCCCTCTGAATGTCTCTCTGAGTGTCTCTCTGAATGTCTCTCTGAGTGTCCCTCTGAATGTCTCTCTGATTGTCCCTCTGAATGTCTCTGATTGTCCCTCTGAATGTCTCTCTGATTGTCCCTCTGAATGTCTCTCTGATTGTCCCTCTGAATGTCTCTCTGATTGTCCCTCTGAATGTCTCTCTGATTGTCCTTTTGAATGTCTCTCTGAGTGTCCCTCTGAATGTCTCTCTGAGTGTCCCTCTGAATGTCTCTCTGATTGTCCCTCTGAATGTCTCTCTCCCTCTCTGTCTGTCTCTAGTCCTTTTACTTTCTCGCATTTACTTCGTACGAGAGAGTGTATCGTAAGCGTGCGCCAGCAAACGGAGAATTTTCCACAGAAACACTTTATTGCCGGATCCTGGTAGCGAAAAAGTAGATAAATCTTGTTCCTACAAGGGTTGGATAAAAAGTAATGAGAATTTTTCCCTGAAATGACTTTATTGACAGCGGTAGTTAGATTTACACACCTTCAATACAATCTCCTCCATTATTAATGCCCTTTTGCCAAATGTTAGGAGGGCGCCGTACACCATCGGCGTGTGTTTCTGTTAATGTCCCATATTGACCGCCATTGAGCATGAATAATTTCTTGTCAGGTTCTTCGCATTGGTTCTTTCATTTTGCTGAAGTGATCATAATCACAGGGTCTCATATCGGGTGCGTAAGGGGCATGTTCCAGAATCTCCCATTGCCAGCGGCGCAGGACCACCTGTACGGGGGGTTATCCTTCACAGATCACTGCCTAATCCGAACGCTTTAACACTTCGTGCGACTGTGGAGTGGGGCAATGCAGCATGCTTCACGCAGTTCCTGAAAACATTCCTACTTACTCCGCTCTCGTGCCACTTTAATTTAGTCTAGCTTTGTAAACTTTACGTTAGAGCGTTTTCACTGTTGCTATGAAATTCACTCTACACAGTGCAGTAGACTGACAGTACTGTTCCCTCTCGCTGCACACATTCGTCTAATAGTCCTCCATTTTGTCACGACAGATGGCAACACGCCGATTCATCTTCTTTAAGTTACAGCAATATTATCATTACTTTTTATCCAACCTATGTATAAATATCAAATCATCTAGCAGTGTCCTTTATCACACTGTGTAATCAGAATCGATATTTTGTGGGTCCTAGATATCGAAAAATCGATAGACGGCAAAACGACATTCAGCCCATCGCTCCGTCCGTCTGTGGTCAAAGATAGCGTCGTTCAGCCGATGTTCTCCAAAACTGACACTCCTTCGATTTAAATGAACTCAAGGAACTCGGAGTTTCAAACGGATATTTTGATTTTTGATATTTTTATTTACTTGCAGCCTCAATATTTTCATAATATTCTAAACAATTGCTCAATTTTATTTTAGGAAACTTTGTCCATGGGTAGCATAAAGGACGTTGAAGGGAATGGTGTAGTTCTCATTTTCGTTGAACTCTGAATTTTTGAAAATTCCAAATGTTCAATTTTTTTCGGCATCTTTCACAACTACAGTAATGAAGATACCGATTTTTCTCCTAAATGATATTTTCTTTAAAGATAGATTTTGAAATAAAGTTATGTACACTTTTTTGAAAATTTGAGCAGTTTTCGCGTAATTATGTGTGAAATATACGCAATTTTTAAAATATTTCAAAAAATTCTTCTCTCAAAAACAACTCCAAATATTCTCTGAATTTTCCCTACGTATGTATCAAAGGACGACAAAAAATTGGTGCTGGTCTCATTTTCGGCGAACTCTATGTATTTTCAAAAATTGAAATAAAATAAAATTTCAAAAGTAAAAAATTTCAACTTCAACAGAAAGTCAACAGAAAGATTAATGCAGCCTCCATTCCTTAGTAAATTGCAAGTACAATTTACCACTGCAGTCAAGGAGCAGAGTGAAGTTTTCAGCACAATTCTACAAAATAATGCAGTAATATTTTCATTTGTTATAAAATGGGAATGAAGAAAGGAACAAGAATAAAAACAACATGTATTTAAAGGGGAAAACTACGTGACAAAATATGCGAGGGCAAAATTTTGTATAAAAATTAAAGATAGTACGCGCCAAAACATTTGAAAAAATTTGGAGTGAGATACGGAATAGGGAAATAAAAACTCGGAATATAGAGACAAAAATGAAAATCGTACTGTTGATTCCGAAGACATTTTTAACAGTACGTATAAACTTTCAACATATTCTAGTCATATTTTCTAGTCATAAATTATTTGTCAAAAAATAGTTAAACTATTTGTGACGTGATATTGGGGAAAACCGCAACGTTTTTACTTCAGTTGTGGAATTCTTTCCCTAGTTCTTATATTAAATTGATTTATGGATACATATTGCAAAGAGCGCGGTTAGAAACATTCGATAATAAAAAGTACGTTCTCCTCTGCAGTAAAAATTTTATGCAACGACAAATGAGATGAAAATTTTAGCTGTTACTCCTTATCATGCCTATTGAAGGAATCGACTTACTGTCGCCAGAAAATATGAGAAATAGCACTCTGTCCTTAGATTTGTCGTAATGTTATAGAAACTTTCGTAATACAGAATGAATTCCTTTAACTGCCTGTGAATAGTTAGACTCGAATTTTTCATTTTTCGGAGCAGGAAATTTTCGGAGACCAAAATTTATCCTAGCTCATCTTACAATCAAAACAACACCTACACATTAAACTTAAATGTAAATTTTACCTAAGCGCATCAAAGTAAACCCGCTACAAATGTTGAGAAACTGTTTTCATCATTAACACATTTCCAGAACCTGTTTCTCGCCCTCTCATTCTACTTTCACATACAATACAATTGAATAAAACTCTGGATTACCTGACACGGAATTTACAATTTAAGAACACACGTTTAGTTTCTTTCATTAACGAAAATAACGGCTCAACTGGTAAAGAATCGGTTTTGTGGTGAGTCAAGTTAATTGTCAACCATGAACGTATTGACAATTGCCTAAAGCCAAGTAAATTGAAAATCATAAAAATAATTTTTTCCTGTTAAACAGCACTACGCTAGCGCTACGAGAATTTACGCTAATAAAAAGGAAAATGAGGGCTTTTCATATTAGTAAATATGGTGGGTGCTGGAACGCTTCTGCCCTGTTTTAAAAATCAATACAGGAAATGTCATAAGAATCAGCGGAAAATGTTTAACAAAAACTGTTTATTATATATATATATATATATATATATATATATATATATATACACACACACACACATTCATTACATATATATCACATGTACGTACTACATATACTTTTAACGTAAGACTAAATCCATGTAGACTGAAAATGGGCGAAAAATACAATGCGTGAAACAAGAAGTGTCCCAAGCCTTTTCAGTAATCCGTAAAGCCCTCAGTCCAACGCGTGGTAGGTTTGTGGTGAAGAATCGCCGCCAGGCTAGCCAATTTTCCACTCTTCCTCCAGCACCCGCCCTCACTAACCCCCACCCTACCGAACTCCCCCCAACCCACATCCCACCCCGCTCCACTCTCTCTCTCTTTCTCCCAGTCCTGCCTTCGCGATGGGCAGCCCCGCTTACCGACACACTCATCCGCTGGCGTTTACGCTCCCAAAAGTCATCGCACCCCTTTGAAACATGCCCCTTGACACATTCACACGACCCCGATACACCCACAGGTTGCCTGACACACCCGCTCGCCCCCTAACACACCAACATGCCCCTAACACACCTGCCGCTCGCTAGCACACCCGCACGCCCCCTGACAAAATCACAGGCCCCTTAACACAGCCGCACACCCCCTTACAAACCCACACACGCTCCCGCACGCCTTTACTCGGCCCCGACACACCTGCACGCCCCCTAACACACCTACATACTTGTGGGAATTCTGATGTGGTGTTGTTGACGTTCTTATGAGAAGAAATAAAAGAGGTCATCACCTACATACGGTCCTGCACGACACTATATGCCACTTGACACACCCGCATGCTCCCTAACACCCCCACACACGCTCCTGCACGTCCTCTTTATGTCACCCGACACACACACGTGACCCCTGACACACTCGCAAGCCCCCTGACCAACCCGCAGACGTTCCCGCACGCCTCGACAGTTCCTCGGTCACGCCCGCGCGCCCTCTAAAACACCTGCACGCCCCCTAACACTCCCGCACGCTCGCTACCATACACACACGCCCCCCTAACGAACCCGCACACGCTCCCGCACGCATCTACACGGCTTCGGACATACCCGCAATCCCCCTGACACGCCCGCACACCTTCTAAAACACCCGCACGCCTCCTGACACTCCCGCACACCCGCTAACATACACTCACGCCCCTTGACAAGCCCGCGCACGTTTCCGCACGCCTCCACACGCCCCCCGACACACCTCCATGTCCCCTTACACACACCGCACGCCACCTAACACACCTGCACGCCCGCTAACGTTCACGCAGTCCCCCTGACAAACCCGCACACGTTCCCGCACGCTTCCCCACGCCCTCCAACAGGGACTCATACCATCGCGCACCCTCCACGTCCGCATCCCCCCACACATCCCCCACACACGTCGCCATGCGCCGGCCACTCTCGTGTGCCTTCTCTCCCTCTCCTTTCCCCTCGCCGCTCGGTAGGAACCTAGCGGGCGCCTTTAATAAAACTCGTCTCATATTAAAAACGTAACGGCCCCCGTAGCCAGAGCAGACGTCTCACGCCGGGGACGTAGTGTTCGTATGATTAAAAATTTAATTAAAATCTCCATCGAAGTTCAGCTCTTGTTCTTCGAAGAACATCGCGATGAGCACTTGCCCTGCCCTTGCCGGGCCGGCGCGCTTCTTTGAAAAGCCACTTCTTGCGAGAGGTGGGTTGAGCGCCAAACGGTCTTAATCGCTCCAGATTGTGCCGCTCGGGCCAAGTTAACATACATCACCACATCACAACGTCTGAACTTTAACGCACCAGTCCAGGCAGTCGAGGATGCAGGAGAGGAGGCACGGGAATTGTGCCCCTCCCCGAAAAATAAGGTTGGTAAAATATGTATGCGCCAAGGGCGTTATAAGGGTTGTAATGATCTAGCGGCGACAAAATGCCCGAGTCTTGGAGATTAGTTTGCCCAAAATGCTCCGCTTTTTGTCGCCAGAAATCATTACAATCAGTTAAACTCCGTGGGACATACGTAATTTTATGTTTACCTAATTTTATTGATTCAGATTTACTTATTTACTAACTAACTAGATCTTAACTTGACTCAATTTGTCTTTTCATATTTACCTACCACAATTCGCATTTCATAATTCTGTCTCATAATTCTCTCCATAAAAGAACATGTAGCATCATTCAACTGTTTTTTTGTATTTCCCTCGTAACTACGATCCTTTCGATCCAGGTAAGTTATGCAGTGTATATCGATCTCCGTATCGTAACAAGCTACAACACCAGTAAAATGTATATAAATATAATTCTACAAGATAAAAATATTAATCTTAATCCTAGATATGCAGAAACGCGGTTGTCAAATAAGTTCCATTGACTTCAATTATCTTTAACCATGAATATCTTTAACAATATTTCTAAGAAATTAAGGAAACGTTTCAAACGGTTCAATCTTTTGTTCAATTTACGACAGAGGAGTTTGTCTGCTGTAATAATTTTAACTAATATTGCTCGAGAAGGATCAATATCTCCCCATCTTTCATTATTTCGTATGTTTCGTTCCTTGTTATTTTTTACTAGTGCGTTTAACGAATAAGTATTAACATTAATATGAAGCCCATACAATCTATTTCGGGTAAAGGCTTCCTGAAAGTTAGGGACAACTTCTGAGTAATCATCGGGACAGCCATTTTTGATGTGGCACTGCTTGACGAAATTCTTACGGTTAATTCTGTTTTCGCAGGCACTACTGTGTATAGTAAATCAGTACACAGTTATAATCCTTTAGAAGATATTTTTAAAATGGTCCTTTAGAAAGGTATTTTTTAAATGGAATTGTTTCTTCAAAATTGAATTTTAAAATGGTTTCACAAACAATTTTTCAAAAAGCAGCAGTTTTTTGGCATAATTTTGAGTCGAATCTACGCAACTATCTAAATATACGTAAACAAGATTTTCTCAAAAAGTCTCTCAATTTTTTCTTTATATTTTTGTTCGAATAGGACTATCCGACCACCCGACTTAATAGACTTAATTTTGAAGAAAATAAAAAATTCAATTCTATATGTTCACGCTAATTGTGAAGATGTTGAATCTTTATGTAAAGAACTCACAAAAATCTAAATATCCATCTAAAACTCGGGGGACATTAAGTTCGGCCGGCCGGACAGAGAGACAGTTTTCCGCCAAAAATGTTTTTGGAATGAAGGACTGACGAAACGTGAATCCAGACTAACCAACGTGTAGACGAAGTAATTTATTACAATTAGTAGAAGATATATCCGCTACCTATAAATGCGTTCAGAGGAAGCAAATAGTTAATTCTAAGGCCTTAACTTCTAAGGCGACAGTTCCCTAGGCCCCGAGAAGACGCTCTCAAGTGAAACGAAAAACTCTTCGCTAGCGTTATTTATATTTTCAATTTACATTTTTTTCTATTTAAGAGGATTAATCTGGTATAAAAATATTTAATAGCACACACCCATGTTACATTTACAAAAAATTAATTCAATTTAAGCGTAGAGGACCACAACTCGCGCCTTTAATTATTAAGAAAATAATAAACACTAACTATAGAAAAGGTTAGGGTGGGAGAAAATATTACGTTCCAACACCCTCACTATGTAATGCCGCAGAGCTCCTCAAGTCTCTAGTTACGTTCTTGGTTAATTCCCTGCCCCTTTTGTATGTTGTTTTTCAGATAGGATCCAGAGACCAGAACAAAAGAACTTGCAAACGAAATGCCCAGGCAGCCAGTCCACAACGTTCTCGAAAACAATGCATGGGCATGAAAGGTATCCCACTACGGGAAACGTGATAGTTTATTACAGGCTGCTCCTACTCAACTGCCAGGGCGTGAACGATCGGAATCCGCGAACGCCCTTTGTGCGTAAGTGACCACTGAGAAACACTAAACACTCGCTCAAAGCATATATATAATTCAGCCGTGGGCTGCGGCGCCTTTTATAAGTAGACCTCGGATTTGAGAACAAATGCCTAGTTAGTTCCTTTAGGATATTGTGGAAAATAATTGCATAGGTTTACGAATCATGGAAAAATAGATCAACTGAAAGCATCTAATAGTGTCTAAAATGTCCTGAAAGGTTGGTTGATGCTTATTTTAATATTTTTTGCCTAAAACTACGTAAAACAAGTCATTTGGATGAATTATCTTATTTGAATTAATTTTTCTGAATGTGTTATACCGAAACGCTAATATCCTTTAACGAATACGCAAACGACCACGCTCCGAAATCTCTCACCCGACACTCGAACATACAGTAAGGAGCTCTGTAAGATGTATCAAGAGGATGTTTCGCAATCTTGTGCGACCAGCACACATTCCTTAGGCAATTGCACCCACTGCCGGTGCAGCTGCGCTGTTGACAGGTTGAAGCGTATCGCCATGGCGCGTCGTCTACGCAATACAGGCGAGGAAAGTCACAGGTCAGGCAAAAGCCCACTGTCGGAAAGGTGAAGCTTACAAAATACGGCCCCGGCAAAATACAATTTTTTATACCTGCCCTCAACAATAGTCAAGCTGGGAACGCAAAGAAAAACCTTCGACAGATCAAGTGTCAGTGATACAAGACACCGAAGTGAAAATTAGTGCTGCTAAGAGAGCCATTGGTGACAAAGTAAAGTGGAAATTGGAGAGAGTAATAAAAAAATTGTGTTTTTGTGGTTTTATGGGTCACGAGATACAAGGTGTCGTGGGGGAGGGCGGGAAAGTTCCAGAAGTTTGCCCCTATAACCTGTGTCAATAAAAAGATTCTTGTCAGCTTTCAAAATGATTTTAACAAATAAGATACTGCCTTACCGTAGAAAATTCGAAGAAAATCATGATTCTATACTGTACTGCTAATTGTGAAAGTGAATAAGATGACAGACTATGCTTGTAGTCTCTCTCATAAAAGTAAAAACACGTCACATTCCTGAATAATAAAAATGGCATAATTTAATCTTTTGTGATCAGTTTTAGATGATAAGAAAGATCAGAACATAACATTTCATGACTAATGCTTCTAAATGCCTGATTAATCATTTTGTTACGTGCTTTAAGTGTCTAAAAGTCACGCTTTTCATGCCTAATTTCATAATTTTGTTACCCATTTTATATGACTAAATCATCGCTTTTTATGTCTAAAATTACGAGATCTAGTTATAACTCGGCAAGTGGCGATGTTCGTGTCCGATTGAACGCGATATTCGGTACCGATCTACCTATCTTACAGTTTCCTCTCCTCCAGGTATCTCCCCGAGGGGCACCGCTCCAGCAGGGATAAGTTCAAAGTTCTGACTAGTGACTCAACATGTGTGTTTGTTAACTGTTTGTGAGTGTGTGTGTGTGTGTGTGTAAGGATAAAAGAGACAGCGAAAGGGAAAGGAAGATCGCACTCGGTCCGTGTGCTACTCCATCATTCACCTGGCAGTAAACAGAGAAACCACGTAAAACTACCAGTCAACTTTGCCAGAAGCCAGAAATAGTCTCCATTTTTTTCGGCCTTTGTAGTACAGATTGGAAAATTGAGAATCCGCCACCGTCCTCACATCTGAAGAGCGCCTTCTGCCCACAGGCTATCGTCCCTTGCTGGTATTGGGTGAAATCTAAGCTCTGGAAATGCGAATTGCTTTATAATACGGCGCTGCTAGGCGAAGCACCGAGTAATAATATATATAGCGCCTCCCCCTTTCCAGCCTGCAGCACGGTTGCCTCATGCAGGCAAACAGGCGCTCGCGCCTTATAGAACTCAGTTCGAACAGCTCGGTTTATTATTACGCCCGGGTAATTAAGGTTGTTTTACAGCCCGAGGCTGTGTGTGATTGATCTCTGGCGGATGTTAACGATTCAGAAATACAAAGCGTGCCATTTATCGTCCACCCCAATCGCCCCATGCGTTCGCGCCCGAATGCGCCAATGGCAAGCGTTAAGCCCCTCAAAGAGGAGCGCCGCTTGACACTACGCAATAGCGCTTCTTTTTTTTTCTGTGATGTCTGGCTTTCATGGAGGGGCGAGATATGACCTTCTTCTTACTCTGTCGCCTCCCAATTAATAATGTCTTTATTGAGATACTCATTTTCCTTTAGATAGAGAAACTTTCTGTAGAATATTTAAAAGCAACAAGCATTAATCTTTCACCTTAATATTCTGATTAAAATAAACTGGGTTTAATGGAATATCAATTCATGTTTGTGAATTTAAACTTACACTAACGAAAGGGACTGAATATATCAATAGTTGACTTTATAAATATTAGCTATAAGCCAAAAAATAAAAATAAATTTCATATCTAGCAAAACTGAATTTTTTTATAAATATATATGAAATCGCCTTGATAGCCTCTGTAGCACCTTCCTACCCCCCCCCAACACTAATCCAGAGTGCTCATATTTACAACAGAGTGTAATGTAACGTGCCTCTCCCTCTATTTCTTTAAATACCTCACAACAGTTAGCGGATTGTTTACATTGGGTTCTGGGCACTTTGTAACTGCCGTGCCAGATGTGCGTTTGCACGGTCTACTGTAATGATTTGTTTTACTCCATTTTTATTTTTATTTTTATTTTTTGTTGTTTCAATTGGTCTATGTTATACTCTATCAAGTGATGTTTCTTTGTAATAATTTGTATTAGTATGTAATGTATCTGTTCTTCTATTAGTTAGAAATAATAACACGAATTGTTGCTCTGTAATAACAAAGTTTTTTTTATTATTTCATACAAAAAGGTATAACATAATCACTTATACTAATTATTAATCCTACCTGTAATAACAAAGAAACAACATTCAATGTTATTATTTACTTTGTAGTTTCTTGATCAAGTTTATAATCTTTGCGACATTGTGTCGTCTCTGAATCAATTACTCTTTCTAACATCCACGTGTGCGTCTCCATAGAGATCTGCCTTATCGATCCGCTCATCATTCGATTTAAACGCCAAATTTAATTAGGTTAGGGATGCCTCCCTTACAAGTATAATATCAGTAATTTCTTATTAAGATTTATAACAGAATTGGTGATAATTCTCTTCTTTAAACAGTCTAGCCTGAGGGCGAGGAAAATAAATTCCCCGAAACGTCGATCTGCAATCCCCAATAATCTCTTTATGAATTTATTTCCTTTATAAAATAATTATGAAACATTTTTTTAATTTTATATTTATTTTTGGACTTATGAAACAATTTAATCACAGAATAAATATATAATGGTGTGAATTAAGAATGTGCTGTGAGGACAAGAAACATACTATTACTAAACTAAAAATATCAGCTTCTATGCATCATCGATTTCCACTTCAGTCTGTTGCTATGTCAAAACTTTCTGGTAGGAATGGAGGTGGAATTCATGTGGGATGTATACTATTTTTTGAACATGAGTTATTTTCTTTCTGTTAATAGGAAGAACAGCTGAGCCATAAACTTCCTTGAAAGGGCAAATTTGGACGTGCCTTCCCTTTCGCCAACATGAGTACTTGATAATCCCATCAATATATGTACTCTTGGGCCACTATGTAACTAAAATATTCTCTATCATACGTTAGCTCCTTTACTTGGAAAAAAGTCTCACCAGGTTGTCACTGAGAACTACCAGCACGAGCAGGAGACTGTGTTCTTAAAATAGTTTGACCACCAAGTTTTGAACTCTATGATGCCCTCAGTGTCCATTACTATTGTCATGTAGCATGTAATACTAGTTCTTCTGCGTGAGAATAAAAAAAAACTGTCCTGAACTCTTACATAAAAACTTTTAGTTGGCAACAGAACGCATACTTTAAGCTGGCCAAGTTTCATTTTCACTCTGATCTATAGCTTGAATAAAAAAGAGAATTATCTCAACGCCTTTTATGAAAAAGGGGGATATACTTCTCTTTTCAAATTACCGATTCATTTGACCTCTGCGGTCGAGTCTTCTGGGTGACTTGTCAGCATCGCACATGGAGAGGTTAGTGTTTTCTGTTTCGGTTACGTAACTCGTAGTAGATTTAAGTTGTCTGAAACCTTACAAAACACCTGGGATCCGGGCGAAACTGTTTGTGATCTGATAGCGCTGCCGCGCTTCAGGAGAGAATTCCTATGGTGTGAGTTTTAAAATTTTTCTATCCTTTAAAAATGGGGCTTTTGGTTAGAGATGGATAGTTGATTCCCTGACGATTGCGGGATAGTTGCGAATTCGGAGTCATGTGAATCCTTGCACCAAACCGTACCTTGCTGGAAGAGATCAAAGCTTAGAGCAGTGCAGAGAATTTGGCTCACATTGTCACACACGCACATTGTATGCACACAGCATCTTCTCACGGATTGGAGGGCTGTGAATGATGAGATTAACAATGAGGTGGGGAATACTCCATTCGCCGTTCGCTGGATCCTGCAGACATCTGTAACCGCCTCCGTCTGGGGAGTTTTCAGATCGTCCCTCTTTCCATTAAATTATCCCGTTATTTGCTTCACCCTTGCAGAGATTTAAGGTAGAATGGATAGTCATCCGAACCCAATGACTAGCCATTTCTTTCAGTTTTACAAGAATTACTATTTGGTCGTCGGATAGACATTAAAAGATTTAAGTGCGCTCACGTACTTTCCGTTTCTTTTTCAATTCCTGAACCAAAGCTTTATTGCGCTGACACTTTTTGCTTTTTATTTTTATTTACATACCATTATCAAACTTGGAGGATTTGTCGAGGAGATATTTGGGAAAAAATCTATCGAGATCTAGTGGGAAGTGGCATGGTTTCTTCCACACTGCGCGCTCGCAGGAACTACCGTAACAGCCCTATTCACCCACCCTGGAGTTCAGAGTATCCAAATGAGCCGCTTGATCTGGAGAGGGTTAGCTACAGACCACTCATCTTTAAGAGGAGGTCAAAGGCAATGGAGTCGGGGCATGAAGGACACACCGTCCCACTTTCACTGGGACTTGCAGAGTTTTGCATAATGATAACAGTTTGACAGAGACTACCCCAAGAGTTCCAGCATCTAGACTGGACTCCCAGGTCACCCATTCACTTGGACATGGGTCGCCATATAGAACGAAGACATGGTGGGCGTTCAGTATACAGCAAAAAACTAGTGAGGAATAAAAGAGGATATTATAATAATGAAGTTGGCAAATGAAATGGAAAGTTAGTAATAGTAATTGATTAAAAAAGTTGAGAAAAGCAGTAAAGTCAATGAAAAAATGTTTAATATTCTAGGAGCTTCAGACACTGCCCTTTTAACCACAAAATCAGGTTTGTATGCCTTGGAAAGGAAGGCGTGCGCAGGCGTAAGCAAGCGGGGCAGGTGTTGGAGAGGCGCAGTCAATCGTGGGCGTGGGTGGGCGGGCGGGTGAGCGTGGTCGGGCGGGCGTGGTCGAGCGGGCGGTGATGGCGCGGGGGTGTGAGCAAGCGTGGGCGGGCGGCTGGGGGTGGACGGACGGGGATGGAGCGGTGGGCGAGGCGAGCGGGGGCGGGCGAGCGGGGGGCGGGCGAGCGGTGGGCGGCGAGCGGGGGCGGGCGAGCGGGGGCGGGTGAGCGAGGGGCGGGCGAGCGGGGGCGGCGAGCGGGGGCGGGCGAGCGGGGGCGGGCGAGCGGGGGCGGGCGAGCGGGGGCGGGCGAGCGGGGGCGGGCGAGCGGGGGCGGGCGAGCGGGGGCGGGCGAGCGGGGGCGGGCGAGCGGGGGCGGGCGAGCGGGGGCGGGCGAGCGGGGGCGGGCGAGCGGGGGTGGGCGAGCGGGGGGGCGGGGGTGGAATGACGCGGGAGCGGGCTGGGCCGGGCAGGAGCGAGCAGGGCAGGTGGGGTTGGACCGGAGCGTGCAGGGCAGGTGGGGGTAGGCAGGGACACCGTTACAGGAGGGGGCACCGGAATGGGCGGGGCCAGGAAAAGTTTTGGGAGGGAGAGGCGGTGGGAAAGGCGGGAAGGAGGCACGAAGAAGGAAAGGGGGTTAAAGCGATGAAAAAAGAGGGAAACGGTATGAGAGAAGGTAGTGGATATAATCAGATCTGACCGAGTCGTCAGAGACGGCAATTTTAGGTAAAGTGGTAATGACTAGAACGTGAATTTGGAAGATATTATGGAGAGAGACGAGATGTGGGGATTGTGGTCGAGGTGTAAGTAGGGATTTGAGTTGAAATGCGAATGCGGATTGGTAGAAGGATAGGGGCGAGGGGCGGGGTGCAGGTTGTAGCCGGGCGGCGGGAGTGCGGGAGGCGGAGATTCCGACTGCCGCGGTGAGAGGGATAATGAACATAAACGCGAAAAGGCCGCACAGTGACCCGGGCAAAGCGTGGGCGACGGAGAGCGCAGCCGGGAAGCAATTGTGCGGACAGGCGTCCACGGTGTGCGAGACGAGGGAAACAACGTTACTGCACAATTCTTGGGATGAAGTCCATCAGATGGCGATGGCAGTGCTAGCAGGAGAAGTGGCTCAGGGCGTCAGGTGATATCACAGCAGTGCCACTGGCAGAGTGGTTCTAGGTTCGAGACCCGATGGTGGCAGGATTCCCGGCATCAGCTAGATAGCTAGGTCGAGTTCTGACGCTGCCTGGAGGAGAATTCTAGTGGCCGGCTGTTCTTATCTTTTCCGTGGCTTCTTCGATCAATACCAGGGGTATGCTGGAGCAGTACTCTTAACAAACGGGCTACGGGCCACGCGCGATCTTTCCTTTCCCTCTGTCTTATCCTCACCCCTTACACTTACATGCCTCTTAACGTACATGCCGGGACACCGATCGGAGTTTAGGGTTTGTCCCGGTTGAGGCGGTGCCCCGCTGGCGTGAGATAACAGGTTGGGGATGCTAGCCGATGGTAAGTCGGCGCAATATCTCACCATTTAATGCTGGACCATCGCCACGACCTCCCCAGGAAGAAGCATGCACTGCACTTAAGGGGCTAATGACCTTGGCAGTTGACGCGCCCAGAATCAACAATAAAACGGTAGCTGGCCTTCATGTAGAACTCAATTGATGATAGTGATAGCGAGATCGAATGATGTATTTCCACGGTAGCGAGGAATTGATAACTGCCACCACTGTAAAATAATTATACTAATGATTCGACCATGGTATCACTATGTTGGACAAAATTGCTGTGGGATGACGACACTGATCTGCCGACGGCACAGATTAGCTCGCCCCCTGACTTGCAGCCGTGGGTGGCGAAACCTTGTAAATCCAAAACTTTCGAGTACAAAAACAACTCGCTTTGGCGCTGAGGAGAAACAGCGTCGTCAGAAATGGCCAGCCGCGTCGATTTAAGAAGACACGTGGTTCAAAATAATATCATCGCGCCAAAGTTCTGTCGTATCCGATGGCAAAACGGTGGGGATATCTCGTGATAATAAAAATAAAAAAATTAAATAAAAATAAGATGATAAGGTATACACAGAGCAGACTGCGGCCTTCACGGGGATTAATTAAAGTCTCTACATGTCGCATGAATATCCCATCTCACTGCAATTGCACGTGCACGTATACAAAGCTGCACAAGGTTGCCTCCGAAGGGATTTACTTTTGGAATCCTCGAGTTATGAGCACAGTATTCGACCATGGGGAACGTACGAGGGTATGTCAATAAGTATCTTTATTGCCGTTCTAACCGTCTGTAGGTTAAATGCAGCGTTGTTCATTTACCAGACTTAAGATGACCTCATATACCCTGCTTACAGTCTATTTCTGTGTATTCACCTAACAAACGCTTCAGCGTTGCGAAGTAAACTTGGCTGCGCCAATATCCAATTTTTATATACTGAAAGTAGAGATTGTCATTCAATTTCTTCAATAATTTAACATTCAGGTATCATCAATTTGTTTATTTTATTAACTACATATTATCACATTACATAACGTTTCAGGGATTCGTTTTTCTCTTTTACATGCTTAAATTACACAGCAATATTAACATCTTATACACATAACTGTTTCACCAATATGCACAATATCAATTCGCACCAAATAGAAAAACGCTTTCACAAGTCTTTTGTGAACTGAACAAGTACCAAAATCTGAAATCCTTAGAACACTTCCAGTACAATGTCAGTCCAATGGATTTTTTTCTTTTGGAAAAGAGTTTACCCCAGCATTAAACCATACAAAAACAGTCAAACGAGCATACAGGATAAGAAAAGAACAAAATGTCCAGCCTCATTCACTTCTCATCCCAATTCAGAGCAACTCCGTACCCAGATTTTAAATGTACGATGAACTACTTTTGTTGACGTGGCAAACAATATTGGTTGGACAGGTTCTGCATACGACAACGCTGACAAGGTGTTTTCAAAATATATTTTGTTGCAAACCAACACGCGTCCGCAAACTACCGTCCATGTTTTTCAAAATGAGGGTACAAGCGCAAACAGCATTCAAGGTAGCAATGACTGTAATGGTTTGTGTTGTGAAAAGAAATGACCTCGCGGTAGCATGTGCTGGTGGTTGACCAAATAATTATGGTAAGTGATGGAGTGATGATGCAAGTGACGGCGGAGTGATGATGCAAGTGACGGCGGAGTGATGATGCAAGTGACGGCGGAGTGATGATGCAAGTGACGGCGGAGTGATGATGCAAGTGACGGCGGAGTGATGATGCAAGTGACGGCGGAGTGATGATGCAAGTGACGGCGGAGTGATGATGCAAGTGATGGCGGAGTGATGATGCAAGCGACGGCGGAGTGAAGATGCAAGTGACGGCGGAGTGATGATGCAAGTGATGGCGGAGTGATGATGCAAGTGACCGTGTCCGTGATGGCAGTAATTCCGATGTTAATGGTAATGATAGTGGTTGTGATGATGAATATTGAGAGTTTCGGGGGGGGTCACCTACTTTGGTCTCGAGTTCCGTGTGTGTACTGCATATTGCGGCTGGGAAGCGGCGGTGTGCCTCCACTCGTGTAACTGAGATCCACCTACACCAATGAACTCAAGCTGTTGAATATGTTACTGATGTAATCCAGGCTTCTTTCTTTCGTTCGAATAGACACACCTTGGAAACGTTTGGTTTGGACTGCTCTTTACCACGAATTCTCTTTACCTAGTTATCGCGAAATCGTCTGAATGTATAGTAGGCGTCACATGTACTTTTAGATTATATACTTACAACAGCTGCCATTACAAATTCTGATCGAAAAAAGTGGAACTCAGGAATTCTCTGGATAATTTGTGGTATCTCGTAAATATCATTTGAAGTAAGTGGCATTAAAATGTTAAAATCGATGAAATGGCGAAAAATGCGCTAAAAATGACGGGAAAAGATAAAAAAGACACGAAATCGACGAAAAATGCAAATAAAAGTTGTATAAAAATGGGTCGTTTCCTTTTGTCATAACATAAAATTAATGTTTATCCTAAAAGGCGTTGTTCTAAAGTAAAAAGGCAAAAATGACATTCCATTAAATCCCCCCCCCACTCCTTATGATTTTCGTTCCCTCAGGGGAGGAAGAAGTCCACGCTGGGAGCGGGAGCCGAGGGCATCGATGAACCACACGACGTAGGTGGTGGCAAGAGCGCCAGGAGGCGCCGGCGGCTGCAGCCGCGGGGGGTGGAGGCGGGAAGAGGGAGAGGGTGGGGGACGAGGGCTGCGGCGGCACGGGGCGCCTCGCGCCGGGGATTAGCGGGCGGGTCGTTACACGAGGGCGCCGCGATAAGCCAAAGCCCCGCTGCGCGTTCATCTCCGCAACTCGCTCGCCCTTCCTCTCCTCTCCGCGCCGACGCTCCCGCCTTCTCTCATCTCCTCTCCTCTCCTATTCTCTCCTCTCAACCCCGCTACCGCTGCTGCCGCTCTGGCTCCGTCTCCGTCTTCGGATTGCAGCTCGCACGGTTGCGTCAACTCCCCGCTGCGTGCTATATGCGCAAGTTTTCTTGATGCCCGAGCCCCCTAGTCCTTGCACTCCGTTGAATAATACGACCTATTGAGAAACTCTGGCCCTAGTCGGAACGGTGCGTAGAAATTTCCTTTGTTGCCCGCAACTTCGAATTGCTTCAAAATAACGTAATATTCGTTGTGGCGATGCTTTTTTATTAGTGTCCAACTTCGGATTCCATCTCCCTCGGTTGTTTCATGCCTTCCCGCTGTGTGCTATCTGCGCAAGTTTTCTTGATGCGCAAGATCCCTAGTCCTTGCACTCCGTTCAATAATGCAGCCTGTTGACAAACGAGACTCGCAATGCAATCGACGATGCATAGAAATATCCGTTGTTGGCCAGATCTTCAAAACCCTTCAAATGTAACGTAATATTCTTCGTGACAATGCATTTCTTTCCGTCTTCTGACTGCAGCTCGCACGATGATTGATTGATTGTGATTCCGGGTGCGTCAACTGCCAAGGTCATTACTCCCTTAAGTGCAGTGCTTGTTTTTATCACAGTGGTGGTGGTCTTCCCGGCTGGATGGCAAGATCCAGCACCGACCTACCGTGGGCTACCAGGGATTTCCTCAATGAAGTATCTCCCAGAAGCGGGACCCCCCCCCGCCAGCCGGACAAGATCTAAGCTCCCGACCTCGGCATGTATGGAAATGTAGTGAATGTTAGTGTAAATGTCTGTAAGTAAGGGGAGAGAATACGACAAAGAAGAGGAACGATAGATCCGGCATTCGCCTGGTGCTGATCGAAGAAACCACGGAAACCCACCGATCACAGCAGCCGGCCGTTAGAATTCTCCTCCAGACTTAGCTGATAAGCTAGTCACCGTGAGAACTCGATTGGGGCATGCTTATTTTTCTCTCTTACGTTTTCAGACTTTGTTAAAAAATTTTGAATCACGATACATATTTTTTCATTTCTCCCCGACTTTCGCTTATTCATCTGGCAGAATCCTTAGTTATGCTTGGTTGGAGATCAGGGAAATCGTCTGTATCAGAAAGAGGTATTTTAACAATTTAAAACAAACTAATTGGCCCAACGAAACGGTTTGCGTTTCAACAAGATAGTCTCTGTAAGGAATCACACTTCTCTTCCATCCTACAATTGCTGATATGCAGGATGATGAAAGAGTTTAGTGAATGAAAGACGAAATAGGTCCTAGAAATAGCTGTCGAGATCATTGTCAACGTTCTAGGAGATACCGCCAGTGAAAGTGAATGTGATAGCTATTCCCATGGCTCGGATTAACAAGCTGCCACGTGTAAGTTGATCTCACGTCTGGTGGCGCGCGAAGTTCAACAGTTGGGAAGCCCTCGTAAGCTGTGACGTACGCTGAGTCTTCCTCTCCTCACCCCGCGGCGGAATATCAAGAAAACTTACGAATGCAGTACATGCTCCCCGCGGCGTCGCTCGGGGCTGGTCCTGAGCGGACTGCCTTCCGCCTCCGGTGTCGCCCTCTCCGACTGCCACGTCTCTTCCGACCCTTCCCACGAGGTCTCTGTCGTTTCATTTTAGTCTCTTTTTCTCCCCGTCCCTCTCTCGCTTTTTCTCCCCGTCCCTCTCTCGCTTTTTCTCCCCGTCCCTCTCTCGCTTTTTCTCCCCGTCCCTCTCTCGCTTTTTCTCCCCGTCCCTCTCTCGCTTTTTCTCCCCGACCCTCTCTCGCTTTTTCTCCCCGTCCCTCTCTCGCTTTTTCTCCCCGTCCCTCTCTTTCCTTTTTCTACGTCTCGCTGTACATTATGTCTCCCTCTTTTCTTCACGCAACTTCCTTTCTTTAATACCCTCCTCCTTTTTTATTTCAATTTTATTGTAGTTTTCTTTCTCCACCGTTTTTCGCTTTTATAGTTTTGTTTTTCCACATCACTTCCCGTGATTCATTCTCTCCTATTTTTCTTTTTTATTTCTTTTCTTATTGACGAATCTCATTCCCTTTTTCCTTGTCTCTTTGCGTTTCTCTCTCCCGCCCAGAATTTCGGCTTTTTTTCGCTAAATGTTATTGTGTCATTCCATTGACTCCTCCTCTTTTATCACTCTACTTACCTTCCGTGCACTTTGTGCTGGTTTTCTTTTGTCTTCTTTATTTAGTGTATATATTTATTTTGAATTTGACTATTCCTTTTTTATCGTTCACAATTTCGTTTTCTATTTCAGTTGTTCATAATTTCCCTCGGTAGATAGACATTTTTAACGTTTTATCTACCACACACTGTGTCGACGTTTTCACACTTTTTTCTTTTGTCGCCGTCACTCTCTTCCCTTTCTCGCTAAGACTGTCACTAAAAAATGTATATTTTGGTTACATATGACGTTAGTGGAGAGTAATGGAGTTTCAAAGACGGAATGAAGGAGAAGCCTACACAATGTGTGTTGTGACAAGTTAAACATCCAACTATGGAGATGGAGTTGGCAGCTGACTCGGCATCATGAATGTTCTCTGATGTAAGGACACTTTTGCGGCTTCTTACTTCAAAGCTTCCGCAGTCTTGGGGTTGCCACTGGCACAGGCACGTATTACGCAATATGAACCCAATAAACATGCAATAGAGATATACTTCTCTTTATCCATTCTGTTAAAGAATATGCGGGAATATAATTATTTGAATATCGTGGAAATAATAAACAGTGTAACAGTGTCAGTCACATTTTACTCACTGCGAAGGAAAATACTTTGGGCATATAATTTTGTGAATCTTCCGTGTATCTTCCAAAATAATAGTAAGCAATATTTTTCAAAATTATTAATTTTTCTCTCAAAAGTTGTTTGTTTTGGTACAAGATGCTTTTTATCTGCAATTCTTTGTTAAATGGGGGCAATGGTTTGAATGGTTTGAGCTCTGTTGTCCAGTGAGATGGTTATATAAAAGATTTCTCACACTTAGAGAAACCAACTTGAAAAATATTTTAATGAATAATAAGCAAAACGTATTAAGTTTGAACTATGATTCTTCTTTCGAAATCAGTTAATTCCACAAGCGTGGAATGGAATATTTATCCGTCGTTCTAAGCATGGTAATGGATGTTCTAATTGTCAGGAAATCCAAACCTACATTATAACATAAGTTCACAAATGTAATACAAATTCCTAATGTAATATCGATCTTTTTCGCTTTTCTTTTGATGCAAATACACATCATAAACTATGATTAGGTACTCACAAGTAAAGCGCTCGCAATTTAGAGAGTAAAAAGTAATTGAAAGATTTCATAAGAAGTAATTGAAAGTAAGAATTTCATAAGAAGTAATTTAATAATTCAAAAATTTCTAGGAAAAGTGAATTATCAGCGAATGAAAATAAAGTAGGTTTGAAAGAGAGTAAACCACAATGAATTTGTGGGTGCTATGAAGAAAAGGTTTTTTGATGCTTGAAATACAGAGGTTGAGAAAAGAAGTACTGAAAGGTGTGAAGTTGAACGATAGGGTACATTGGAAATTTTATTACACCATTTCACGTGCCGCGGACTCGTACCCTTGTAGTGTGAGAGGTGGCTCAGGGCATCAGCTGATGTCACTGCTGTGCTTCTGACCGTGAGATCTTAGGTTAGAGTTCCGATGGCCGCAACATTTTCGACGCTAGTTAGATAGCTATGTCGAATTCAATTGCTGTCTCGAGGAGAGTTCTAGACGCCGGCTACTCTGATTTTCCGTCGTTTCTCCGATCAACACCAGGTAAATGCCGGAGCTGTACCCTAAGACATGGGCCACGGACCGTGCGCGTTCTTTCCTTTCTCTTCCTTGTCCCATCTTCACCCTTTACACTTACTTGCACTACACTAACATACATGCCAGGTGACCGGTCGGGAGCTTACAGCATGTCCTGACTGGGGCGGTGCCCTGGTGGTGCGAGATACCTGGTTGGAGTAAACCCCGCTAGACGACAGTAGGTCGGCGCCGGATATCACAATCCGGAGGGAGAAGGTCACAGCCAACTCCTGAGAAAAACACATGCACCACATTTATGGAACCAATGATATCAGTTGACGCGTCTGGTATAATTCAATCGAAACCATAACTTAAGTTTTCCTACATACAAAGCAGTGATTGGGCTCACTGCGTGGCAGCGTGCGGCACCGGCCGTGCGTAGGCATGATTAATTGATTGATTCCCCTGTTTACGGGTGCGTCAACTACTACGGTCATTAATACCGTACGTAGCGCAAGTAAGGTGGCGATGCTCTCCCCTCCCCCCTCCGCTGGATGGCGAAAACCGGCGCCGACCCACACGTTGACTTCCGGCTTTTCCCTCATCCAAGTATCTCCCACCAGCGAGGCACTACACAGCGGGGGAAGATCTAAGCTCCCGACAAGTGTGGTAGTGTAGTGCATGTAAGTCTAAGATAAGAGGTGAGCACAGGACAAGAAAGAAGGAAAGATCTCGGGCGGGCTTTTTTTTAGAGAACTGTTTCTGCATTCGCTTTCGGTTGATCGAGAAAACCAGGCAAAACTATCCATCGGAGAAGCCGGCTGCTAGAATTCTCCTCCAGACAGCGACTGAATTCTACCTAGCTCTCTAGCTAGTAACGAAAATCATACCACGCACCGTCGGGACTAGAACCTAGGACTTCCCGGTCAGAGTCACTGTAGTGACATCAGTTGGTGTCCTGAGCCACCTCCCCCGATCCCCCACTTCGGTGCTTTCCCGCACTCGGAACGTTTAGGTCTGCGACATCGAATCAACGCTCTTCAGGATAACCAAACGCTCGTGAGACATACTTGCTCTAAGAAACGTCGGTGATTGGGATAACTACTGTGTATTCTACTTTTTTTAATTATTGAATTGAATTGAATTGAATTGGCCTTATTTTACGTGGCGAGACTCAGGCCATGTGGCCTGCTCTTCCGTCTGACCACGCAAATTTCGTTACACTCCTTTCACCAACCATGGGAGAAAGAAGGTATTACTTGGGCGACGAAATAGGCGATTTGAATTTAGCTCAGAGGTGTCATTTAGGCTTGAGGATCTTTTACATGCAGTAAATCTACTAACATGGGACAGCCGGCTTTACTTCCCCTCCGAAGGAAGGCGTACGATGGATTTTTTCGCCCTTAAAAATCCACGGCTTCGATCGGGTTCGAACCCGCAAACTTGGGTACAACAGTCCGATACGCTAACCGTTACACCATCGCCGCCGTAAATTATTCTTTGCAAAATTATTCTTTGCATTGCGAAATTAAACCGAGCGTCCTATTTTCCTCCAGATATTATTTGCTCTTAAGAACCTTCATATATCAAATGAACTAGCAAGTGAAACACTCTCTTCTGGTTTTGAGTAGTTTTCTTGTCCACCATGAGGTCTCTAATACACATACGAAGTTCTTAAATAACGACAGGAGAGCATTCATTTAAAGTGAGAGCTCACTTTAAAGTCTCTCCGCTAGCGTGCTCTGCAATTACTGGGTTCACAATGTCTGCGGAGGTTAACAATGATCCAATGGATAGAACAAATGAAGCAATTGATCATTTTGCAATAATGCAAATTCTGAAATACATGTAATTCAAACTATTTACATTACATGCTTTTCCTGTAATTTGCTTCATCGCAATTTACTTGTTTCTCTCTCAGACTCTCTGCAATCCGAAATCATAGAATTCAAGTTGTGAAAAATATAAGTAATATATTTAAAACTTCTCACTCTTTTAGGAGAAAAATAAATGACCATACCTACAATCACTTTCATCACAATTATTACAAGAGATTTATAATTTGCGACTGTTTTTGTAATGGAATGAATAAGAACTCGCAAAATGTTGCCTCTACATCCGATGATTTATGACACTCTCAAATGCACATTTATTCTAAGATAATTGCATTGTTGTGTTGTATTTCAACCTCCATATCAATCCAGATAGTATTAGAAAGCTTTAAGGATCCTAACCTGTCTCCACACCAATAATAATAATAATAATAATAATAATAATAATAATAATAATAATAATAATAATAATAATAATAAGAAAAAAAATAAGCACGATGTATGTCAATAATAAAGACTTTGGAAGAATTCAATTTTGAAATATATAAAGCACGGTAGTAATATTTTGAAAGTAGTTCAAATTCAAAGATTTCAGTTTTTTTTCACTAGGCACTTGCTGATTATATATTGGAAAGGAAACTACATCCCGGAAGGGCGTATGTTGTATTTTCTTACATTTACATTTATATTTTGTACTTAAATATATTTTTTTTATATTTAAACTATATTTTGTGTCAGTTCGAGCGACGTTCAGCGGTAAAGTAACAATAGTTCGTCACTTGTATCTGGAGATAGTAATTCATTACAGTCAGCTAAGAGATACTCGAATCTTTACTCTCGTGTGTAATAATTAATTTTTATTTGTTCCAATTGTTTTAGGAAATTTCAAAATTTTTAAAAAAATAATTTGTCTGAACAGTTTATTACGCCGCCGTCCGGAGCGCGTATGTCACGGCCCCGAGCACTTATGAGAGTAGATAAAAAACTTATCATCCGTAGGTGATAAACAGGTTATTAGCTGTAAGAGGTTATTTTATTGGCTGTAAGAGGCGTATTTAACCTATGTATGAAATATTTTTCGAAGAGCTGAGACGTTTATGCCCTGAAATGTGCATGCCACAAAAAGGTTGAAATATGCCCCAAATATTCTTAAAATATGCAGAATGGGGTTATAAAAAGTATAGACTACATTGCCAATGACATTTTTTGACTCGTAGAGAAACGGGTTATAAACTATATGCGGTTTTCCCTTGACAGGCCAGGTTGAAAGAAGCTGTACCTCTCACCCCGCCCCTATCAGTGTGCGACTGATCATTTGTACCTTGTGCCTTCCGATTACACGTGGCGCATACTAGGGGGAGTTCACTTATCCCCAGTTGGGCATCTGACGTTTTCATGCCTATCCTCATCTCCTTGGGGTTGCACCAATGTAACGCCAGGCTGGCACACGGTAATGCCGGATTGCAACTTTCCTCCAGAACGTCTATCCATTTAAATGTGCGTGGGCCTACCTTCCCAGTTCAGAACTACCAACTTTTCAATTTGTACCAGTCTATTAGCACCATTCATATATGCCGGGATGCGTCTCTACCCAATTTGTCGTAAGTAAAGGACATGTGCCGCGACGAAGCCAAGGCCCAACTAGAAGCGACCCGGACTATACTTCAATTAAAACATCGTAGACACTTGATCAGATTTGACGCTGTCATTCAATGGGGAGCTTGAACGTCACTATAGTTAGTGAAATCCTTATTTTATGTGGCAAGACTCAGACCACCAGGCCCGCTATTCCTTGTGACCAGGTAAATGTCGCTACGGTCCCTTGACCGTCTAGCGGAGAAAGAAGGTATTACTAGAGCGACGAAACAAGACAATTGAGAGGCTTCTTTAAGGCTTAAGGATCTTTTGCAGTAAAACTACAACATGGGAACGCCGGATTTACTTTCCCTCCGAAGGAAGGCGTGTGAATGATTTTCTCGACCTTAAGAATCCACGGCTTAGATCAGGTTTGAACCCGCAAACTTGGGTGCAAATGCTCGATCGCGTATACGATAACCGTTATACCACCGAACCCGCAACGTCATTACGATGTCGTTCAAGCTTCCGATTGGATGACAGCGTCACAGCTGACCAAGCGTCAACGGGCTCAAAGTTTTAATCGAGTTATTAGGTCGGGGTGGCTCGCGACACCCAACCCGACTCCTCACCGCCCGTGGACGCACCGCACAATGACTTGAGCATTGCCGGAAATCTGGGCATCCGAGCGGGAGATTTCAATTCTCCTCCAGGACTTAGTGTTTTGGTCTGCGACCAGAGGATGCAATCCCGCCCGTTTGGTCTGTGACGTCGTCGTGGTGTGAAGAACAACACAGACACGGAGTTCTTTGTACAAGTTTTATTTAATATTACTGCATCTTACAATATTTACATCCTCCTCCGGAAACTACCGTTCCTGAGGCAAGCCGCCTCAGCCTGACCCAGCGTGCCCCAGCGTGCTAACCTGTAGCACCGCTCCTGGCATCTGCTGTAGCCACCCTCGCAACCTGCGACTACCCCTCACGGATCAGCATATGCCTCCGCACCGCGATTCGGCCCAAATTCGAATGCCCGATCGCCAACACTCCACCGGCGTCTCCAGCGAGGAGTCACGTGACAGACCTCACACGCTGAAGACCCGCGGACCGCGTCACCTCATTACCGAGTTTTTGGGCCGGGCGCACAAAGGGGCCCGCCGACCAACTGCAGACGATCTGTCCTCACCCGTCCTTCTGCGCTAGCTGACCGCCGGATGTTCCCCGCTGGCTTGCACCCTCGAGCGGCCGCTCCGGTTGCACCGCCAGCCCCACATCTGGACCACCCCCTCCCACGCCCCGGCCCGCGCCTTGTGCGGTCCGACGACAAGTGAATGCTATGACGTTACAGGTCGTAGGGCAGTTGCATTATTGTCTTCGGGATTTTATAGCTCTTTCCCTGGCATAGCTCTTCTCGCAGTCGCTCCAGTGCCTGCCATGATAACGCTGAAACTGCACGGAATTTGTGGATGGGTGAGACGATGCTTTTCAAATAATATAACTTTTTACGTCTTACGTATTTTGTAGCTTATTATTTAAGTATTGGGTTAATAAATTATAAGAGATTTTGAAACATTATCATTAACTTTTGTCATTATACTCATGAGTGTGTTACAAAAGCAAATTGTGGCCCATATTTTGACTTGTTCTTACAAAATGTTCGCAGCTTGCCATATGCATTTGTCCTTACTGGACGGTTTTTACTTCGTGATTTTTTTGCATTTATCTTCGGAGGTTGACAACATTGATTAAGAGAATATCATTTGAGTAACATGGCATGAAATGCTTGAAGGCAATCAGATTTGTTACATTTGATTGCATTCGTCACTCATACAACAAACATCGCTATGTTTTATCAGCAGCAAAGTAACGAACAGGACATCTCGTTGATTTTCGCTTCTTCTACTTAAAACGCTCGCTATGTGTCAGAGACACACAAGTTATGTTCAATATTGTGGCAAGTAGAACGAAAGCAAAACGTTGTACTTCTGTTAGTGTCTTCCTAAAATGTTTCTCATTATTATTATTATTATTATTATTTATTATTATTATTATAAATAATTTCCTGTAAGTTAATTTGGATGTATAAGATACGGTAATTGTTGTGCCATAAAATATTTCATATTTCATTTTAACACTTAAAAATCTTAAAAATGAATAACGGAATGTATATTTTTGTCTACTCTGTTTAATAAAACAGTCTGATCATTGTAAAGTTCATGCACATGAAAAACATTTCTTTTAATTTCATATCCACACCCATATTTACTGTGAGAAAAATGACGGAGGATAAAAGTTTCCCTTACTTTTCTGCTTCATTGTTACGTCAATTTTGAACAGTAATAAATTGTGTTTTTTTAAATGAAACTGATACACAAGAGAATAAAAATTGATCATTGTTTGTTCAACTAAAATATTTTCCTGTAAAATATATGTTCACGTTTGTTACTAATATTGCAATTTAATCAATTTCTATCTACTGAACGGATTCCTAATTATCTAAATTATACATAATTGGATATTTATTTAGGCATCTATAATGGATTATAGGAAACATACTAGCTTATCGTGGTGTGATTTCGGGTTTGATTTTTGGTCGAGGAAAAAATAAGTCATACCGCTCATTTGAAATCGTCTCGGTTTCTGTAGCTACATGACTAAGAAAAGCTCGGGAGGCGAGGTTTGTTAGTTACGGTGAAGGGAATACGTCATGATTGCGATATGTCACTCTTACCCCCAACGTGGGAATTAAACTATGCCCAGGCATGGGAGACACCGTTATCCATCCGGCAAAGTCCGACTATCGACCGAAAATGCGAAATACATAATTATTTAGTTAGTTTTTGCGTTTTATAAAAATAATTTACATCCTTGAAAATATTTTTATTAATTTATCTCTTTACATAAGTTTATTTTACATCAAATAACAGTTAATAACTATGTGTGATACCTGTGCAAACAGTGCACGCTTTTTTTTACTTCCAGAGTTCCTACCCTCACTATTTTAATTTATTCGTATTATAATTTATAAAATAAACATTAGGTGAAACATGAAACAAGTGTTAAAAACAGCAGAAAGGGATGCAAGGCCTTATTATGCAATAAAATTTACTTCATATGAAGTTTGAAAAATACACAATAAAACCGTGTTGAATATTATATTTTATAAATCAATAAACATGTAATTAAAAACAGGCCCTCTAATTTTTTGTGAGAGAATTAAATAAAAAGAACTTACTTGTATTTCGACCAGTTTGTTAAAAATATTTTCAACTTTTCACAAGCAAGATAACTTGCCGTTGAAACAGTTTTCCACGTCGTGAATCCCTACACAACCTCTCACCCGTCACTTAAACGAAGAAAGCAACCAGCACGCCCGTTATGATCAGATTTCAGAAACAATTCTATTCGCCACATCGATGCATGCACCGAACTAATCCCGCGACACGGATACTCAATTTAGAAGATGGATCGAACGTCTGTCATGGAACGGGGCGACTGAAAAAGAGCCACTTCCATGTGCGTTTCCTCATCCACTCCGCCCCCGCACTCTTCCGCCCTCAACCGCAGATCCTCTCTCGCCAGACCGCAGTATAGCCCCCTCCCAACTTTCCGCCACCCCGCCCTGCCCCCACATCCCCGCTCCCATTCCACGGGCCGGCTCCATCCGACGGTGGCTACTCCGCAGGAGAAACATTGCGAGTCGTTTTTTATTTCCCCTTTTTCCCTCTTTACTCTTTTTTCCAAAATGTCCGTATTCAAATACAATGTAGGCGAGATTTAGGACTTGAAAATCTCCCTCGGGAGATGTAGCAAGCGTGACGATTTAGTCAAACCTGCAGGGTTGAATTAGTTTCACTTGAGAAACTCGAATCTTCAAAAGATAAAAAAATATTTTGGACTCTGGGGACGACTCTTTGAAACAACCTAATTTTTGTGATATCGTATACGACAAACATCATTATAATACACAATTTCTAAAATGTTGATACATTCTCTAAACATTTGCTGAATACCATATGTCAAGATAAGTACAAAAGTCCGCTTTTGGTTAATATTCTTTCTTGCTCATCACAAAGTATATAACATTATAAAATATTGGGAATCCCGTGACTATACTAATTTCGTAAAACAAATGCATACGTTATGCGGAGAAACGTCAGAAAACCAGATACCAAAATGCGTTCATTTGAAATGCGACGCGTTGAATATCAAAACAAGTATTTTGCGATACATTTCACTAAAAATGTCAGCTACATCACAGTTTCAATGTTATACTGACCCTATTGATAACAATATAGTGACCTTCATTTCCTACAAACAGATATTTAATCAGCAGATGTATGGTAACTATTTAATCCGTGAAGCTCGTACAAAGGACGCATTGGACACCATCATACATTGACAATTCTAATTCATTCGAAACGCAATGTTGCAAACGATCGTTGCACCACATTTAATATTTAAATTCATATAAATGTGTATTGTCCCGTATTAATCAAACATTTAACTGAATTACGATCTGATGTTATTAACCTCTTTGACAAATATTCGTGTATTTGGTCACATTCGTTTCTAGACGGAAACAATTTTAGACTATTTTTTAAAATTATTTATATAAAAGGATGTTACAATTAATCAATATTTAATATGGTAATTACTCACTTTTTAATATGGCTCGTTACTGAAAAATGACACACCTTGGGAAAAGGTATTTTTGGTGAATTGAATCGATATATTCACATGAAAGAATTACGGGTTTCACCTATGAGGTAGTATTTTACAATGTACGCAATTCTTTTGGGTAATAAACCTATTACTTTTCGTGCATATATCTACGCACCACAGAGAAAGTTATGTAATATTGCCACGGAAACCGAGTGCGAAAGAAATTTTTTACGTTCGAAGGTTCGCTCAAAATATCCTTAGAGCCTTCATACAGTTCCTGAAAGAATTAAATTTATTTCCCCATCTGAAGTCAAATACATAAATTCCAAACTTAAAAACAAGAAATCACCAGGCTTAGATTTAATTCCTAATATTGTAATTAAACATTTACCATATCCCATCCTCAGTTCACTAACAGCTATATATAATGCATGTTTTAGACTCGACTACTTTCCAAACTCCTGGAAAACTGCACTTATCCTGCCAATTCCTAAACCCAACACAGATCAAACTGAACCTGAAAATTTCAGACCAATTAGTTTGCTGCCAAATTTTTCAAAAATCTTTGAAAGGGCAATCTTAACGAGGATTAATAAATTTTTAAATCAAAATAATATTCTTCCTAGTAGTCAATTTGGTTTCAGACATAACCATTCTACTACGCATCAATTGTTACGTTTAACAGACTATATTGCTACCAATTTCCAGAAATTACGTCATACTCTTGCTATATTTCTAGATGAAAAAAAAGCATTTGATAAAATCTGGCATGATGGATTACTTTTTAAATTGAGAAATATTGGTTTCCCAAATTACTTACAAAACATAATAAAATCCTTTTTAGTTAATCGAAGATTCAAAGTTCAAATAAATAACACTCAACTGATCACAATATACAAGCTGGACTTCCCCAAGGATCTCCTTTATCACCTATGCTCTTTAATGTTTTTATTTCTGATATGCCTTACCTCTTACACTCAGAAATTGCCTTATTTGCAGACGACACTGCAATATTTACCACTCATAGTGATCTTCTTCTAGGTAGAGACAATCTCCAAGATGACCTAAATCTCCTCATGTCTTGGTTCAATGATTGGCAAATAAAAATAAATCACCAAAAATCTCAAGCAAAAATTTTCTCCTTAAAACGGATTCATCCCACATATCCCTTAATAATTAATAACCATGCAGTTAAATGGCTTCCAAATGACACCCCTGTTAAATATCTTGGACTTCAAATAGATACCAAATTAACCTGGAAAAACCACATAACATCAATAGCTAATGACACACACATAAAAATTCTAAAATTGTATCCATTCATAAATAGAAAATCAAAATTATCAATAGAATCAGCATTAACAATATTTAAATACATTATACGACCTTCACTGACCTACGCCTGCCCAATTTGGGGAGGTGCCGCTAAAAACAACCTTCAAAAATTGGAAGTACTGCAAAATAAATTTTTAAGAAATATTTTAAAAGCTCCATGGTATATCAGAAATAATCAAATTTTAAAAGAACTATCTATAGAACCTCTGAAAACTTGGATTCTAAAACTTTCATCTAATTTCTACTCTTCTCTTTCATCTTGCCCAGCCACTCCTTTGTACACTCTAGGTAAATCAGCCAATCTTTTTCCACGAATAAAATCAAGATATTCTAAAGACCTACTACATCCTCCTTAATTAGCTGCAAAGCAGGTTACAACATTTCTAAATTAAATATTTATGTTTCTAATTCAAATATTGTATGTATTTTCCTGAAGGACCCTTCCTGGGTATCCTTAGTTGTTATTGTTTATATTGTAAATATTAGTCTTCTACCATTGTTCATGCATGAGGAAATGTAATTACACAAAATTGTATACTATGTATCATAAAAACCCTTGAAAGGCATAATAATGTCGAACAAGGAAATAAAAACTATTTAAAAAAAAATCCTTAGAGCCTGCCACTTAAATATTAGGTCACCTAGGGCAATAATTTTATGTTTCTTACCTTGTTGAAAAGTTAAAGAGGCACTGCGGCTACACATCACTTGTAGTGTTAAAGAGTTGGGGTCACTTCCTCTTGTGCAGTGAAAGTACTACTATGGGCCGAAAAGAACAGAATACTTCATTTGATTAGCGATGACGTGTGGTGTTCAATCAAGAAAAGCGCTATTGGAATTTCTAATAGAATTTGGAAAAATGCTCAATCTGCCACAAAGTACAGTCCACGATATCGTAAGGCGATACTAACGAGAGAATAGAATAGACAACGTGTCGCAAAAGGGTCGTTCACAGCGACTTAATGGAGAAAAAAGAGATGCCCAATTGAGGAAAGTGAGGAAGAATCCTCGATTAAGTGTGCGAGTTTATTGCTTTTGAGTTGTTAGACGAATGGGGAAAGAAAATACACACAAAAACTAAGGAAAGGGTTAACAAATGAAGAGTTTAATGGAGGAGTGGGAAGTAAAACGGCATTTGTACACGAGAGCAATAGAAGGGAAAGGCTGGAATTCGCGAAGTAGTATGAGAACAAGGGATCGGAAAGGTAATCGAATGTTATTTTTGCTGACGAGAATCGTTTATCTTGTGCCAATCAGGTGGAAGAACTAGGGTATAGCTTAAGGTAAACAAACACTGAGGTATAGCGTAAGGAAACAAACACTGAACATCAATCACCAAAGAAGAAATATTAGCACACACAAAATCTCAGTTTGAGTCATCAAAGTAACTATATTAATTAAAAACAGTGTACCAATTCCAGCGGTAGCAGTAGAGTTTAATGACACAGACAAAATAGAATCAGTTCTCCAAAACAAAGTAAGCAACTCAATAATTAAACAAGAAAAAAGAAAAATCAAAACGACCTATTCAAAACCTGAAATGCTTAGATTTTGGTAATACCCGTAATCAAAGTAACTACAAAATTTCGTGCGCATTTGGTGGCGAAGAACACTGCGCAATGCCCCACCAAAAATAATAGTCTAAAATGTTAACTCTCTTATGGAGGGCATAGGGGAAACATTCGATCTCATGAATACTATCATAAACTAATTGAAAAAAGGGCAAAATATTATGTCCCAGAAAATCATACAAAATCCTTTACCAACGCCATCACCTTCATTAAATCTCACGAACTTCCCTTCACTCCCACAAGTAACAGAACCCCCAAATTTCACTTAAATAAACTACAACAACCAAACACAGTCACCCAACACTACCATAAATCAAACATTTAATCCAACCAACAACAATCACTCTACAAACAATAACTTCATTGAAACTCTACAGAATATAATTCACTCAATCACTATCTAAATATCAAGTGTCATATCCTCAATAATTCCAATAATAATACAAAGCATACAGAACTCAATAACCTCGTCCTTAAGCAACAATCATGGTCAACCATCCCCTTAAAAACGTAATCCCAATCAACGTTATTAATCAACAAACACTGTCATAGACAAACAGTACAACAATATACAAAACTATGATTAGGCCACTAATGCTTTATGCATGGCCAATATGAACAAACGCAGCTCCCACAAATGTCAATAAAATCCAAGTAATTCAAAATAATTTTTTAAGATTAATCACAAATGCCCCCTGGTAAGTAACAAACAACTTCATTATTCACAACTTCAACCATATTAAACATCAATATAATAATAAACCAAATAGTATATATCACACAACTTCTACCAAAACCTAACAGACATACCAGCAGCATTCCACTATAAACTAGCGAAAAATCAAACCAACACTCGTATAAAAAATAGAGTTCCGTTTGAAGTCTTCCTCAAAATTTTGCCCAACAATGATTCATAACGCCGAGGTTCATCCGTAGAGTATCCTCTTCAATGTATAGATTAAGTTAACTTGGGCATTTTAACTAGCCTAAGAGAGGAAAACATCTGTAAAATGGTTCTACTAAACTATGTAATCCATTTAAAATAAATGAATGTGTTATAAGTGACTTGTAAAAACAAAATCTCCAGCAGATTATAAAGTAGGGCGGATACCGCGTCACTGTGCAGGGTGCATATCCTGGTCTGGATTTAAAGAATTGTGGTTTGCAAAAGAAACGACAGCAAAGGAAGGTTACCATCGCATTCTCAAGGAATGTTTGCACCAAAGTGTGAGTACTCTCGAAATGCAAGATACCTTCAAATGTTATCAGGACAATGATCCAAAACACAAACATTAGATTGTGCGCAGCTGGCTTCTCTACAACTGCCCCAAGACCTTGGAAACACCTCAGTATTTAATGCGCATCCCAATCGAGCATTTGTAGTGTGAAAGAACGTTTACAAAATATAAAATATCCACAAGAGAAGAATTGATGAGATTGGTGGAAGAATGGATATTGATAGACAGTTCATACAAAAAAATACTGCAAGTATTCCAAATCGATTGGAAGAAGTGATTTAACAAAGGTTATCCCGCCAAGTACTAGGATAATAATACTTTGTTAATTTAAGAAGTGGGCTAAAAATTAAACTGGTCATAATATTTCCGTCTATTTGTTTTTAATGGTTCGGTTACATTCATCGTATTGTGAGTTTTGTTGCAGTTTGTACTTACTTTTCTACAATAATAAACTTTTGTTTTAGCCGGCCTTGGTAACCGAGCTTTAGCTAAGGCTGAAGGGCCGTAGCTGCCTCAACTCGAAGGGCTGCGGGTTCGAATCCCGCCTCGGGCATGGATGTTTGTGTGTGTGTGTCCTACAGTCCCCCCTACAGTTGAAGCAATCACAGTGGTTGCTATATGATAAAGTTAAAAAGCGATCTAAAAAGACCTGTTGTGGCATCACTGTTATTCTATTACGTGAATAAAACAAGAAAATTTAAGTTGGATATGTGACTGAATATTAAAGTCAGCGACTGTTGATTTTATAGCATTACTGACAAAATAAACAGTCGGACGCACATATGGAATCTCTGAACGTCGAAATTCTCTGTAAACCGAATTATTTTTCTGACCCTTGAAAATTTAATTTCAGTTGACTTCTTGTTTTCTACATACTATACATTATGTTCAACAATTCCGCAAGGTTTTCGCTTGAGAGAAAATGTTCCAGATGAAATGTTTCAGCGGTTTAACATGGGTGAACAATATTTTGTAGGGTGCGTATCATCTGTGCAACAAGCCTTTATAATTTTTTTCAATGATTTAGTCAGGAACGTACGCAATATTAATTTTACGTTACTCTTCATAAATATGTGGTACGAATGATTAAAACATTGGTTAAATATTTGCTGTTGAATTCTGCATTTTACTGCGTTTCAAAGCATTTGCAGAAATTTAATAATTCTTTCTATACATCGAAGTTTCTATATGTCGAATATTATCGAAGGAAATTTCAGATTAGAAATATGGAGGTCCGGCTGTATCCCTCTGAATGTACTTTTCCAGCAGCTAATGTAAAGAGAGTTCACTGTGCACATAATCAAGATACATTTATTACCAGAAACAAAACAAGGGACCTTCTCAGCTCTTGCTCAATGGGTCAGGGGAAACGAAATGCCTGTTTGAGATGGGAGACATTATCCGAGATATTTAGAAACAATGTTACAAAAATATTTAATTTTTGAAAATTAAACACCACAAATTTTAAATAATCCATTTTCTCATTAATAAAATTATGTTGGTGTTTATATGTCAGTACAGTCTTTCCTCGTTTAGAAATAGTCATGAAGAAGTATCATTTTATTAGCTTTAATGCCCATTTACTTATATTTTGACATTACACGTGATGAGTACGTTTCCTAAAATATTTGTTGTTATTATAAATAGCATTATTGCATGGAAATCTGTTCCCACCCTGAAGTTAGTTTTCATTTAGGAATCCGTAGTTTTTGTAAAACACACGACAATAAAAGTATTTGAAGCGTAACGAAGAGAAGCTTGCACGAATCACCTAGATATGGTTTTCTTGTTGATCGTACAATTATTCTGTAATCTACAAACCTTGATAATATAGGATGCGTTGTTTTAGAACATGTCATATCTTAGGCGAGTGTGTGTATGTGTGTGTGTGTGTGTGTGTGTGTGTGTGTGTGTGTATATATATATATATATATATATATATATATATATATATATATATATATATATATATATACACGTTTGCAAAATACCTGAAATGTGATGCATGAAGGCTGAGTTAATTTGAAAGAATTCTGATTAACGAATTAGTTTACTTTTCAATTCATGTACATGGAAAATCTGTTTTGAGGTTTTAATTACAAGACACAAAAAAATATTTCATTTATTTTGACATTAGTCAATTGCACAATTTTTCAACGGAGCATTCAATTTTTTATTTGAAAAGGAAAACTATACTGAAATAGTTTCATATTTGTTTCCTATTACTGTGTTACTACAAAAACGGTTTGAAACGTCTAATACCCTATTAATTGTTTCTTTTTGCAAAGAATGTTCTTACGGACGAGGACGATGTTCACATCGTTTACTTATAGAAAACAGACGGCAATGTAGGAGATCGAACATTCTGGTACATTCTTCTAAAGTGAAAATGAATCAGAAATATAAACTCATCTTTCATTATGGTTTAAAATCTCTAAGTAGTAAGCTCTGAATAATTCCAACCATTTACGTTTCATGACCTACACTTGTTAGACAAAAGAAAATCATTTTTAATTAACTGGTGAACGTAAGTCTAATTTGAACATATTTTACGAACACTCTTTCATCCTAACACTCTAGAAATTAATAAATGATAATGGAATAAAACGGGTTTGTTGCTCCCAATTCGCAGTTATCCATCTTTGATAAATTCAGCTCGTAGAGCACGAGGTTTACGTCAGTACGCTCTGAAGGTCACCCTCGTGCCCTTTCGCCTGTGAGCCCCACCTACTTACTCTCTACCTCTCTCGCCCATCATAACTGTCTGTCTCACCGTGATGTGTGCTGTCACATCGCGAGCCGAGCTGCCAGCGGTGGCGAGCTGTCGTGCTCTCCAGACATCAGTGTAGCAGACCTGCTTTAGACCCTTTGTGAGATCAACTGCGATTGTCGAAAAGTGTTGTTTTGAGGGACTGACCACGGTTGTGCATTCGTTCACCTATCTTTCATTACGCTTTAAAGGAAAGTTCCTGATATTCTAGTGGATGTGCTCGTATGTTTTACGATTTTCCACATCGCTATTCTTTGTTATTAGCGTTCGATATCTTGTTTTTTTCCCTTTCTTTTTGCTTACTTTCCTCAATAGGATTTTGTATTTTTGGAAGTAGACACGTAAGTCACGTTATGATGTTTAGGAATGAAATAAAGAGTAAGTTTGCTTTCCCATGTTATTCTCATCCCTTGTGTTATTCATATAAATCTTCTCTGTGAAGTGTTTAATTTTCTCTTAATAGGAGAATAGCATGCGTAATTGCAGTATACTCTCTTCAAACTATAATATCTAAGAATGCAAAGAAATTTACAGCTCGCTTAATTGGAGGTTTGTAGATTAAAAGTTAGCCAATTTATTATCATTTCAATCAATCCATCACTTATCGTTTCTAACGTATCTTCACAAATCTTCATACGCTGGAGCCTTATTTCATACCCTCATTCTACGATAGAAACCTATGAAACAAACTAGGAATTGAGAGAGAGAGAGAGAGAGAGAGAGAGAAAGAGAGAGAGAGAGAGAGAGAGAGAGAGAGAGAGAGAGAGAGAGAAAGAGAGAGAGAGTTTCGGTTGTTCTGAAAAACAGAAGTTCAGTGACACAAAATACATCTGTACGGTTTTCATCGCTTTGTAATCCTGCCTTCATAAACGCAATTTTTTTTATAGCGACTGAACGTTATGATGCATTATGTAGAGTCACTATTTCTTCTCGTTTTTGCAAAATGTCTGCATTTAACAGGGAATCTGAGTGTCCGCAGACAATTTTCGAAGTACTTAGATTTATCCGCAATTTTACGTCCAAAGTCTGTACTCGAAATGGAATCCGCGAAAAACCAATTAATTTCGTCACTTTAAACAATACATATTCTTTTCTTTTTCTCTTTTACATTAGTTGGTTATCTTGTGAACCTGTAGTAGTAACTCCCGCCAATATAAAGCGTTTCCACCTTTCTTTAACACCAAACTGTTTACGCCCTAGCGTTGACCAGAGACGGAAAGACAGAGGAAACAGAAAGGCGGTCGCGACAAGGCGGTCGCGTCAAGGCGGTCGCGTCAAGGCGGTCGCGTCAAGGCGGTCGCGTCAAGGCGGTCGCGTCAAGGCGGTCGCGTCAAGATGGACGCGTCAAGATGGACGCGTGAAGATGGACGCGTCAAGACGGACGCGACAAGACTGTGATTAGATATGATAAAAGTTCTACATTTGCCGTTTAGAAAGTAATAAGTAAGGAGGAGGAGGAGGAGGAGGAGAAGGAGGAGGGGGGAGGAGGAGGAGGAGGAGGAGGAGGGGAGGAGGAGAACAAGGAGGAGGATGAGAAGGAGGAGAAGAAGAAGGAGGAGAAAAAGAAGGAGGAGGATGAGAAGGAGAAAAAGAAGGAGAAGAAGAAGGAGAAGAAGAAGAAGAAGGAGGAGAAGAAGAAGGAGGAGAAGAAGAAGGAGAAGAAGAAGAAGGAGAAGAAGAAGAAGGAGAAGAAGAAGAAGGAGAAGAAGAAGAAGAAGAAGAAGAAGAAAGAAGAAGAAAGAAGAAGAAAGAAGAAGAAAGAAGAAGAAAGAAGAAGAAAGAAGAAGAAAGAAGAAGAAAGAAGAAGGAAGAGGATAAGGAGGAGGAGGAGGAGAAGGAAGAGAAGGAGAAGGGGAATAGAAAGGAAAAGGAAAAGAAAAGGAGGGGGAAAGAATAAGTAAGTGGAAAATAGAAAGGGGAATGAGAGGGAAAATAAAGAGGAGAAGAATCAGGAACCAGTGCTCTGGCGTTCAAGATTTAACATACAGCTATCCTCTAACCTTCGTAACAAAGTAATCTTATCAACGAACGCATTTTTTAAGAACATTCCATCATTCCCCTAAAAGCTACTCTGCTCTCGTGCAATATTACGCCGCAGTGAATTTTAGATAATGTGGAAACTTTACTACACAGAAAATGAGTCAAGAGAGAAGAAATTGATCCCAAAGATGAGAAACGATCTTCAGGGAAAAAGAAAAAGACAAGAAGATATCTTGAACAGAAAAAATCTAAGAGATGTGAATTCGAATGGGTAAAAAGTTTTGGAGAAATGAAGACATTTTTTCATCTCTTTGTCAAAGTCGGCCACTTAATTATGCAAGCAAATGACTAATTTACTTTTGGGAAAGGTTCACTTTCATTACATTTAATGAAAATGTAATTTTATTTATTTCTACATCGCGTCATTACACAAATTACTAATTTATTGTTGGAAAGGTTTTATTTCCCTAAACATTAGAAATTCTATCTTTCTAAATCTACTTCGTGAATTTTTCCATGGGAAGATTTTTCAGTTAAGCATTTGTGATTTGAAAACTGCTTCAAAGAGAAATGTGAAACTTCTTGTGATTCATTTAGTCACGAACTTTCCTCTCAAGGTTGTCCTGAAACTTTACTTCTTTTCCCTTCCACTTAAAAAACTCTACTACATCTACCGAGACCTGAGTGTTACAAATCTATATTTTTCACGGTGTTGGATTGGGATTCCTTCGAGTATTTTTCTGATTTTGAAAAATTACAGCGCCCAGCATTCTTTGAAAAAAAAATTCCGCCAAAGCTTCGCGGTATACAAAAGTTTCTCATACGAAGTGTATTACAAAATTTCTTACATCTATTTCTTCTACTTATGCATGAAGAATACTTGTCACTAACTTGAGGTTGGAAAACTGCCCTTGTAAATGAATTTGTGCGACATGTGTACTAAGGGCTGTTCATGTTTCCGCTCTAAGGATACTTCAATAGAGTTTTGTGCTCAAGAGCTGTTGTCGGGTGGAACTGGGAGAGCAACTTGCAACACTGTTCCTCATCACCGCACAGAGGGCCGGGACGCACTGTATTGGAGCTAGTTTTACAGCACAGTAAAAATGAATTTGGCTTATTTTAAAATATTCTCGTAATAAATGAACATTCTCTGTGCGTGTTTAGGATTTAAATTAATGGGTATGGAAACTTCTGAAAACACTAATCATACAGTTTCAGAATTTTTGGTTTCACAATATGAATTATTATTAAAACTTAGTTCGAAAAAAATGAGAATGTTTTATTATTATATTTTATAATTTACTTATTTATTTATTTATTTGTTTATTTACATATTTATTTATTTAGTGAAAAACAGTCAAAAACTCTATGTGACGTATGGGGGAGAAAATCATCTGCGCACGCTTTCTTGAGTTTCAGAATCCCTTCCCAACAATATAATTATTAATAAAGATGAAAAGTAATAATAATAATAATAATAATAATAATAATAATAATAATAATAATAATAATAATAATAATAATAATAATAATAATAATAATAATAATAATAATAATAATTTAAAAAAGCGAGAGATTAACATTTCTAAAACTAGATATTTTCGTTGCCGAATGATTTTGATATTGGATTTGCCACATGTCCAAGAGCTGTATGCAGCATGTCCAGAGAGACTTTAATACAATCACACACTCGCACACTGCATCGAAAAAATTAATTTCAATATCTTACCGAAAAAAAGTTAGTTTAATGTGAATAAATACCTGCACCAAAGAAACTGTATTTAAAATGAGTTTAGCGGTGCCACAAGTCCCATAAACATAGTCTTTTCCACCTAGAGATCTATTAAAAAAATTGAGTAAATATTATTTAACGGTATTTTTTTCAAGAGATGTTACACTAAGGAAGAGACCACTACGTCCCATTATCATCGACCTTCTCCTTCACGGGTGTGAACTTTCTGTGAATTGAAGTCACTGGTATGGCTGGTCTTACATTAACACACATTATGAAGATTCGGTAATGGTGAAATCTTAATCTATTTTAATGAATACAACTTCTAATAACAGTGTACATTGTTAACATTAGTACATTGTTGCCTCATTATTGCGAATTCCTATAACAGGTTTGCAGGTAAATGTTCTCTGCTTTATTTATCATACATAACAATCATCATACATAAGATGGACTGAAAGAACCGTGCCATTGAGAGAATTCCTTCATTTTATCAGTGGCAGTTCTATTCAGTCTGAAGACATAAAGGTCACGAAACACAAATTTAAAATAATGAAATCAGATCTTGCCAGGACATTATAAATGCGGTGAAAGTATCTTTCAGAACAGAAGAAAAAAATGTAATGTAGATTAAGATAGAAATATTAAGTGTTCCGGTGTAAGAGACTAAAAAGGGTGTTAAGATTGCCCTACGATATTTAGTTTGTAGCCTATAGAATTTGATGTGAAGAAATCACGAAGATATTGACATTTTTAATTCGCGGCAATTAGATATTACAGTACCTCTAAAATTATAAAACCAGTCATAGTTATAAAGCATATTTTGCGATTATCGAATATAGTGCCCCTCTGATATACCAAATTAATAGTTATTTATGCACCGAGGGCGTTATAAATCTTCTCAAGATCGAGCAGCGACAAAATGCCCTAGGACCTTTGACCCGATATAAGAGAACATACAGTATCATTCATCTGTTTACGTATTTCCCTCGTAATCACGATCCTTTCGATCCAAGTTAGTTATGCAGTGTATATTGAGCTCTGTATCGAAGGCAATAACACGCTACGTAAATAAGAATGTTAATCCCTACGTTAGGTCCATTATAGCCAGAGTCGACTACACTTTAAATTCCTAATAACTAGGGAACGGACTTTATTGTAATAAAAAATGCAAAATATGTACATACATATGTAATTATTTTTTCCAAAACATGTAAGAAAAAATAGAAAATATGCAATATAAAAATTCATTATTGTGTTAAAAATGTGTTCTCTACAAGGATTTTTCGAGCATAGAATGTCGCCCATGAGTTGTTAACAAGCATTCGGAGTGGCTGAAAGTAGATTCTGTCTCTACAGAAGTAATCCTACACTAGATTTCATCACACATAAGAATTTTATGCGAAATACAAAATACGTTCATAGTATATATTACAATGTTAACGAGAAGCCAATGTTCCAATGAATAGTGGTACAGTGTACCCAGTGATGGATCGCGGGGGAGGGGGTTAAAGGGAAAACCACCCCTCAATCGAGCAAGGCGTAAGACAATTTTCAGTAAATAATATTTGTTAGTTTTCGATCGAGTAACGAATGTGTTAGTTGTGATCTGGGCTGTCCGGGTGACGCCGCGTCGAAGGCTGGGGTGCCGACGTTTCGACCGACATATCGCGGTCCTCTTCAGGGCTGTACTGCGGTACCCGGACGCGGCCGTCACCCAGACAGCCCAGATCATGACTCTGGCCGCGGAAGCCTACGATATCATCGAATGTGTTAGTTGAATCATGGGCAAAATCGTAGTTGAAATTACTTTTGTTCATAGAAATCCGCTCATTCTTGACTCCAAGTACAAAGTAAGCGGGGGGGGGTTGACAATTATGGCGCAGATATGGTGCTCACAGAAGCAGCATTACATTTGATTTTTAAGCAAGATGATTCCGTAAAATATAATGCAAACGCGCTAAAATCTGAAACGTTCCGTTTCGACGTATAAATATATTAAAATATAATGAAATATGTAGTAGTAGGTAAAATATGTAAAAATATGTAATTATACCAAAATATGTAAAAATATGTAAAATAAAAATAGTTGCAATCCATTCAGAATGTCTTGTAAACTCTAAAAAGTATTATTGAATGCAGGTATCTAGTTCCTGGAAAAACATGTAATTACATGGAAATCCGTTCCCTACTAATAACTATACTCTCATGGCTTTCTTCAATTTAACCGCCATAATTATGTATGATTGTAGTAAGTAACATACGTATGTTTATGGAACTTGTTCAATTCCTTCTTACTGAAATTTCATAAATCAATTAAAATCAAAAGCCCGAGAAGCGTCGAAAAGTGCCTCATATGTCTCGATTGTGTCTCCGACCGCGGTGGTCGGTTGTTCCGACCGCCGGTAACGGACTGATGGACATTATTCGATTTCTATAAAAAAGGATAAGTGTGTGATCACACTACATAGATCACACATCACAGATAGTCATAGATCATAGTACAATGCGTGATGGTAAAATCGCGACTGGAAAAGTATATTCTTCAAAGAGCATAGAATGATAGCTCCTGTTCACGAGCTGATGTTTAGAACACGTGCTACATAGGAGCGAGTGTCTCAATTACTCCGAGTGAATAATAGGGGTTCTACACGAGTAGAATACTACTATTCTTTGTCTATGACTCTGAAATTCATGTTTTTAAAATACTAAATAAAAGCATTTGAAAGTTTTTATTTCTTGAAATAATGTTACATTCATTGTACATTTTACTTCATTAATTAAATATTTTATAACATTTATTTCAAACGTAAATAGTATACATTTACTTTCTGGACAAGTTAATTATGAAATTCCAGCTGATGATGATATTATTGAGGAAGTTGAGTCTTCATTTGACCCTATCCACATTACATACTATAATACTTACATAAATCTACATTTTCTCCATCACTATTACTGCTACAAGAATACATATTTGTAAATCAATCTGGACGCCTTATCCTTGCAGAACTGCCACAGAACACCCAATGTTCTCTGACGCTAACAACCAGCAACTGGTACTTTACACTTCGGTTTTTCTAACGAGGCACCAAAGGGTAATACTACCAAGATGGAATAAGGCACGAATTTTGCATCTTTCTCGATCGTGCCGCTAGAGTCGCTTGATCTGCAGCACTGCTTGATACGGTCGTCATCATGCGACATCTTGAGGCAGGACCGACAAAGACGCAAAAAGTCGTGCCATATTCCATCTTTGAGATACTACCGTCAGATGCCACGTTACGAAAACCCAAGTATATTTCGTGGTTCACAAGTCTTGACAGTGGCGACAGAGCGCGCAGAGCTTCAGTAGCTTCAGTAGGCGACTGCGAGAAACTCATCAATTCCAGCTCCAACAGCATCTAAATCTAGTAACAAATTGGGCAAATAACTGGAAAATCAAATTAAATCCCTCAAAATCAGCAGCAAAAATCTTCTCATTGAAAACCTTTGCATATCCATCCCCGCTACTCATAAATAATAACCCTATAAATTGGACCACAATCACGAAAACAAAGTATTTTGGGTTAAATTTAGACACTAATCTTAATTGCAAACAACACGTTGAAATAAAAGCACAACAGGCAAAAACCAAATTAATCCAATTAAGACCTTTACTAAACTCATACAAGCATCTATCACTGTCAAATGCACTAACGCTATACAGATCATTCATTCGCCCAACACTATTATACGCATGTCCGATCTGGACCAATGTCGCCAAAACCAATCTCGACAAAATGCAAATATTTCAAAACAAATATATAAGATTAATAACAAGAGCTCCATGGTTTATTAGCAATTAACAACTACATCACGATCTAAACATAAATGAAATAGCACACCAATTAGCATACCTATCAAACAACTTTTACACTAATTTACCCTTCATAAAGGAATCAACTCACTACAGACTCGAAAAACATCCCAGATACAAAACCAGAATAAAGAACAGATTCCCGCTCCATTCTTTCTTCCAGATATTTGCAAATATTGACTAATTCTGTTGAGGTGCTATTTATTTCCTCTCCCTATTAAAGTTTGTTAAGTACAATTTTAAACTAGATTAAGTTGATTAGATTACGTCACCATACAATTGCAAAGTTTCACTTGTAAACTGAACATTGTAATTTCAAATAATAAATAATTTTTTTTTAAAAGCGACTGCGAGAACCCTCGGTCGTTTATAATGAACTAGGACGAATGTGATTGGTCGATGGCCGTGCGAGAATAATATTCTCACACGGCCTGTGAAAGCGTCATTAGTGTATCCAATAACGTGCAGAAATGCGCACTTTCTGGAGCAGTATTGAAGAAAAATATTTCTAGATTAATAAATAGAAGAAAATTTCTTAGTAAAACATTCCTGTTAAATTGAATATTATATTTTGTTGGCGATGAGAGCTGTTTCGTACGGAAGAATTGTTTGGTCTACAGATGGCTTCTAGTTTACATTTGTTTATGCATTGTATCTTATTGAACATGATACTGTTGCTGCGATTTCTATTACCGACTTTATTAATATGAATCACGTTATTGAGAGTATTTCTAAACTTCGTTTTCAAAACGTGAAGGACATTAAAAAAATCTGAATCACTCCACAGAAAAACGTTCGTCATCTGTAAAAGAATACCATCATTTTCTTGAACTGACCACTTTCAGTTAGTTAATTAATTAATAATCAACCGTTTAGTTCAATTAAGATGTTTCTCCGGGCTACACGAACACTAGTCACCGAGAGATGTAAGGAGAAGATATCAATGGATATTCTCGGAGGGTGAGATGCTGATAAATAATTGAAATGTAAAACGACCTTCGCTCGAAAGAATACTAGGAAAGGAAAAAGAAAGGAAGCTAAGGACAAAAGATCCGAGCGCGGGGGAAAAGTGTGTGGGATAAAAGTTGCGGAGCGAGGAGAAATTGTACGATTGATTGATTTATTTTTTCGTGTTTCCGGGCGCACCAACTGCTTTGGATAGTCCCGTTAGTGTAGTGCATGTTTTTTTTCTCGGGAGATGGCATTAATCTCCCCCTGCTGGATGGCGAGATCCGGCACCGACCTACCGTCGGCTAGAGGGGTTTCCCCCTAACCAGGACTCTCTCACCAGCGAGGCACCGCCCCAGCCGGGACAAGCTCTAAGCTCCCGACCGGTCTCCCGGGATATTTGGTAGTGTATGTAAGCGCGCGTGTGTGTGTGTGTGTGTGTGTGTGTGTGTGTAAGGGGAGAGGATAGGACAAGGAAGGGGAAGGACAGATCACACGCGGTCCGTGGCCCGTTTGGTAGGGTACTGCTCCGGCATTTGCCTGGTGTTGATCGGAGAAACCACGGAGAACTACTGATCAGAGCAGCCGGCCGCTAGAATTCTCCTCCAGACAGGGACTGAATTCGACCTAGCTGAAAAGCTAGTATCGAAAATCCTGCCGTCGTCAGGACTCGAACCTCGGGCCTCCCGGTCAGAGGTGCTGCAGTGACATCAGTTGATGCACTGAGCTACCGCTCCCGGTGAGAAATTGTACGAGTTGCAGAGCGCAGAGAGAGCGAGCTTCGTGGGATACACTGGCGCAGCTACCAACGTCGCCTCGCTTCCGGCGTCAAACGGCTTATTTATTTGTTCCTTTTTTATTTTACGTCAAAAACAGTTCAAAACTGTGTGTGACGTGCTATGGGGTGAAGTGAATTCAGTGCACGTTTTCAAAATTCTGTGATCCCCACCCTAAGCCATATAATACTTGGATTTTTAATACAGAAAGAAAGTGAGCGTTTTTTGCAAGGATAGTTAATAAAATATTCGCCCCGCTGTAATGAAATTTATTTTCAAAGGTAAATCAGCAATAAATTTGGGCTCTTATCCCTCATCATATCCTTGGTCAAGGAATAATACTTCCTGCCACGAGGACATGAAGACCGATAATTTGAATAACTATATTTCCCACTTAATTCTAGAAGACCTTCACAGGTAATTAAGTTACATACATTTCTCTCACCCCCAGGTCAAACGTCGGACGCTCACCTGGTCCAAGAGTGAGATTCAGTTATATAAAGCTAACAACACCCAAACAACAAAACACTATTTCTTTAAAAATTGGTTGCGTCTTTGAAACACGTCTCTTAAACCCTTCTTGGGCAATGAGCGAATTGGAATAATCCCTCGATAACGTTTTGTCTTTTGTCTGAACATGTCGCAGTCATTCAGTGCCTTTAATCCCTTCGGCCAGCATTTTGGCGTCATTAGTAACAGGGGTTCCCAGACGGTTCCCCGTCCAAGAATACGCTGTATCTCGAATGCTTAACTTCCGTGACTTCACAGAGGGCAGATAAGTAATTCGGCTAAGGAACTAACACTACCAACGCAGTAAGTAACGGCACTAACACTACCAACCATATGCTAAATTAAAGGATAATTTTAGCATAATTGAGTTCCTTCTTGAATTACAGGCTGTTTTGGATTTACTAAAATCTTGGGCGAGTCAAATGTGGGGGCTCATCAGAACGGCGGATCGCGAGCAAGAGCTGCCACCAATTGGAGCGGAAGGCGCGAGCAGCATCAGCAGAGGACACTTTTCATGGTCTCCATGGGGAGAGGCGAAAGGATGGACGGACGTCTCAGTTTCACGTGAGACATTGCACACTTTGTTTCTACATTACAGAACGCAAACCAAGCGGCTCTGACACAACTGAATTGCAAAAATTGTATTTTTATTTTCTAAACTGGAGATAATGTAAAATGTTTGCTTAGACATTAATCCAACAATTCATTAACTGGTTAAAAACTTTCATCCGGAGAGACATTACTAGCTAATTATGCAGTAAAGTAGGATGCGTACGCCGGCGAGAAAATATTTTTGATTAGGTGTTCGGGCTATGATTAGTTAATCATGAAATGTCTTATTCTGCAATATTTTGCATGATTCTCTTAAAATAATAATATTGCTAGTGAATCAATGAAATTAGTTACAGAATCGCACACCAAATCCCTAATGTTATCCTAGATTGTAACAGGCTGTAACTCCTAAACAATGGCCAATTCCCCAATCTAAGGCACATATCGGCAGCAGTGATCTGTGTACTATACATAATGTAGAGGTAACTGACCGGAGGTTTATTTAATTCGAAGGGTATAAGAAATGTCTTCATAAGTGTGGTAATCCCCTAAAAAGTTAATGAGATTGTGAACGTCTTTAATCAGATGCGAAGAAGTAACACTGCTTCACTCCAAGGAGCCAGTCGGGTAGGTTGGTTGGTTGGTTATCAGTGATTCCGGGCGCGTCTACTACCGAGGTCATTAGTTCCGTAAGTGTAGAGCATGTTTTCCCTCGGGAGGTGGCGGTGATTTTGCCCACTGAATGGCGAGATCCGGCGCCGACCTACCGTCGGCAGCGGGGTTTCCCGCAACCAGGCGTCTTCCTCCAGCGGGGCATCACCGCAGCGGGGACAAGCTTTAAGCTCCCGACCGGTCTCCCGGCATGTATGGTAGTGTAGTGCATGCCAGTAAATATGCGTAAGGGATGAGGATAGGACAAGGGAGGGGAAGGGAAAATCGCGCGCGGTCCGTGGCCCGTTTGTTAGGATATTGCTCCAACATTTACCTGCTGTTGATCGGAGAAATCCGGGAAAACTACCTATCAGAGCAGCCAGCCTGCAGAATTCTCCTTCAGATAGCGATTAAATTTGACCTAGCTGACAAGCTATGGTCGGATTAAAATAAAAACCGACTTGGGAGCGCGTTGTGGTGGGGAGCAGCGTTTCACGCCGACAGCGGCGGAGCACCTGCTAGAGCGATGGGGGGGGGGCTGCGAGGACCGCCCGATCGCGGTGACAAAAAGACAAGCGGTACTTACAGTGGGTGGATGAATACAGGCCTCTTCGTCAGAACTCCGGTATTCGTCCTACGTCAAATGCTGCTCTCCACTTCGCGAAGCACATTAATTTACCCCGAGATGTTCTCTATCATTACAAACACACGCATTTCCAAGATATTTACACTATTTACACAGTTTTAATTGTCAAACAAATTACTGTTACAAATGAAACACTCCACTTATTTCAGTCACTTTCCTCTGATGATTGTTCGGAACTGCTGCAACTCGGAAGATTGAAGAGAAAGAATGAGTTTTTAAAAAAGTTTGTTCTACGATTCCTTCGTCTTCCCATGCCTTCGAAATTACCTGTTTAATATGACCTGCCACATTGCGCCATTGTTCTGTTGTTGTTCTGTCCACAGCATCAGTCATTAGCTTTTCCACCTCAGATAACGTACATTTTGTGTTCTTCTCTGCCACATAACCTTTTATTTGCGTCCAAATTTTATCAATGGCATTAAAGAGACAGTGGTAGGGCGGCAACCGCATAACCTCATGTCCATGTTTCTTGACCAATTCATCAATAGCATATACAGGAAACCGTGGCTTTAATTTTGCTACTTCTTCTAACAGTTCTGCTTTTAACAAATTCTGGATATCTTCAATGTTACAGTTTTGGCGCACCAACCATTCAATAATCTCCTGTTTTCTATTCGCAATAGTTGGTGCTTTGTTTACGATTACAGAGTGGTAACGAGCATTGTCCATAACTATTTTAAAGGTTTCCTCAAATTTGGTAACAATTTTCTTTCAAACCACTCGCGTGTCCTGATTCATTTCCTCGTGGTAGTCGCCCGTTTTCCTTGACCGAAAAACTAACAAAACGTTTCTTATGAACCCTTCGGAAGTTTCAGCATGAACTACAATTATTCAACTCCCTTTACGAATAGGCACTGCCATTGTTCCTTTGGCAGTGTCGTCTGTCTTTCCGTTACTGCACGAGTGCCTTGCATTTATCCATGTCTCATCTAACCACACGATATCATCTACATTTTCTTTTAGTAGCCTCCTTAAAAATCTACCACGCCACGCCACAATACCTGCGTGTTCCATAAGTACTTTTCTACCAGTTATAGTTTTGAATTTAAATCCCAGGTCATGTAACACCTTTCGTAACTACGTGAAGACGTGCCTCCCGATAATCGATGTTTGTTGTACGTTTTTCGATTCTTCTTTTCTTCATTGGCGTTTCTAACTCAGGTGATTCCCCTTGGTCTTCCTCTGCTCTAATTTTCTCTTTGCCTATTTTACGAACAATGTTTTTGGAAAGTTTTAAAGCTGCTGCAGTTCTCTACACAACGTTGCTTACTGCGAAGAGGGGACCATTGTTTTCTCCTGCAGGAAATACTATCGCACATTGCAGAATATTTCCCGCGACTGAACTCGCAAGGGAACACCTCCACCAAAATTCTTGTTTTCTTTGGGATGTTTTTTGGGGGCACCCTCTCTTACTCTCACAACTCCCGAAATTTTACGGACCAATATAATATTCACACGAAAATTATCTGACCAGAAGCACTTCACGATAACACCGCTCAAAACGACAACAAAAAAGAGGTCGAAAGCACAAGAGAATTTTTCCTTCACTGTAGCGCCGCGTCACTGACCAGCAACTGGAAGTTGGGAAGCGTACAAAACTTGACAGGAGAGGGACCGGAAGGGCCCTCCTAAATCTGTCATCGCGACTCCCCTCCCCCCGGCGTGCTGGCCCGGCAGAACCCGGTCCAAGGCGCCCGGCCCACGCGCTTATGTTTACATTCTGCCGTGGCAACTACGCGAAGACGAGTCCCCGATAAGCGGCCGTCGTTGGTTGAGCGCTGCCCCTCCCCCGCCCCGCTCCGAAGTCCCAAGTCGGTTCTAATCTAACCTTTAACTGTGCTGGTGGGGTCCGTAAGACTCATACTATTATATTTTTTAAATGATTTAAATAGTTTGATCAATATTTTCTCAGCGACTTGTGTATTCCTTTCAAATCGAGGGGTTTGTGAACTAACGACCCATCTTCACGTTACGTTTGTGCAGTGATGACTTATAGTCCATTTGAACGATTCCGGGAATCTTAGACCTCACCAACATAGTTACGTATGTTTTTTTAAATTCATGATTTCTTATGTAATTGAGTACTTGGCAACGTCGATTATTAGAATATAGACAAATACATTGTGTATTTTACAAAGAGTTAATTTTTTTTATTTTAATTGCAGCTTTGCATTTGAAATATCGGCAATCACCGACAAAGAAATCCTGGGATTGTTGTTGGACAGTGGTAACAAGTTTCGGGATCAACCCATGGTTAGACTATAATCAGTAGTTCCAAAGAAAATAAGAAAGATTGCCCACAAGGCGCTGACAAAGACAAAACATCTTTGCATTAACTGCCCCAAATTTGTTTTACAACACTCAAACTTTGTTTCAGGTATTCTGTTTCGGAAATTACATAGCATTCTAAAAATTTCGTTTTGTTCTTGTGCCTTTATCAATATTGATGCGTTTTTCTGCTTATATTTAATTTCTTTAATTTTGCCGAAAAATATAACTTATCATGCATTAAATATACTTTTCGTTGAAAAATATCGCGTTTAGTGAATTATTTCCTGTCTTGGGTCTCTCAGACCCCACCACCACAGTTCTGTTAGTATTTTTCACCAGCACAGTTAAAGGCTGATTTTAATCGGACCAAGTGTGTCGAAAATCTTGCCACTGTCGGGATTCGAACCTAGAACCTTCCGGTCAGAGGCACTACAGTGACATCAATTGATGCACTGAGCCACCTCTCCCGGTGGGAGCCAGTCAGTCTTCCGCGAGTTTCTGCGCAATGAAGTACGTAAATGGGAGAAGTTTCAGTTCTTAATGCTGCCCAGAGAATTCGATGGTGCAGGGGAGACACCACATGCCAACCGCGGTAACCTTGGGCTCCACATGTTTCAAGGGCGTGGAGAGGGGACGGTGCTCGGCGGGCCGGTTGGCAGGTACGGCATAGTATTGCGGTAAACAATCCTTGGCAGATCGTGGGTAGGTTTTCATACTCTTACGGTTTTGTCAAAATGGCGTGTGTAAATGATTCAGAAGCTAGTTCCTCGTATGTTTATGTTATAAAACGATTATTAAGGACCGAATTTCAGAGTTTCGTGTTTTCAGAAAAGCTCAAAATAAAAAAAAAACTAGGCCCTCACCAAAACTTCCAGGTTTGAATGCAGACGGGAAGGGAGAGTTCAGCAGACACTTCTGCATTTCCCATTATTCTGGACAAAAATGGTTAACGGCTTGCCCTAAATAAAATACATTATTTCGCTGGCTGTGTTTTCTTTTTAGAATATTGACAAAGATTGGTTGAATAATCATTTTTTCCGTGTTTCGTCTCCACTCGATCCATCTCTCCAGGAAGTATTAATACTCGTTTTCAATTGGGTAATGTATTAGTCATTTCGTACATACACGTAAATTGACAAAATAATACACCTACGAATATTTGATTTGGATAATTCGAATGTATCATATTGCCCCCTACCGACACAAGACGTCACTGCTTACGACACAGTTAACGTTATGCGATGAGGAAGAAAGAAGCTTTAGCATTCGTGGGTACCGTTTCAGAACAGCAACCGTTTGCTACCTATCCAATTTTCCACAAAGCAGCATTCTTGCTGCCGCTGGCGACTACTACATTATGGTTAATTACCGCAGTTTCTATCAAGTTTTTATTAATTCAATACTTAATAACGGGTGTTTATTTCATATTTCGTCGAAGATGACGCACCGCTTGCATCAGCAATCGAGCCCTCGGTTACCCGGGGATTTGTCAACAAGTGCCCCGTTCATCCGGCGCGTTCGTCATTCGGCGCGACCGGCCGATACACAAGTGTCCCGAGAGTTTACAACTGTGTATTATGAAATTTTCTTTGAAGCAGACTCCACAACGGACTCCAGTAACCTTGAGGGTTTGTCATGAGATCATATTCTAGAGAAATATGTGTATGATAAAATAGTTGTGAAAGTAAGAAAAACTAAAATCATTGCTATTTCAAATTATTAAAATTCGATCCCTTTACGAGACACATTCACAGTTATTTACAGGCCTCATATAAATATGCTGTCTGGTAGTATATGTACTTATCATTTTGTGTTCTTATCTCACTTTTGAATATTTATATATGAGGAGCGTTCATGTCAATCAATTCAGATTTTTCAGAAACAGCAAAAAACCTATTGTTGACAAGTTATCGCCTTTTTAAACATGTATGCAGTATTGCTTACTAGTATGCTATTGTTACAATAATCTACGTATACTGCTATCAAATCAGTTATTTATAATTATATTTCAGGTTAAAAGTTCGACATGTTTTCTTTCCCTAAAACATTGGGACAGGTTTGCTTTTGCTTAAAATATTATTATCATATTTGATTGTGATAAATTATTTTACTGCATTTTGTATGCAAATATTTTATTTTTCCAAACAACTACTACAACAATTTCTGTAGCTAACGTAAATATTTTTTGCTAATAAAGAAATTACAAAGAACTAAAAAGAAATTAAAACATATGTGTTAACCATGAACAGTAATAATTAGGGAAGGAATTAAATGTAATAAAAAAAGCAAACTATATACATACAAATGTATTTATTTTTTCTAAAATATGTAAGAAAAATAGAAAATATGTGAAATAAAAATTCGTTATAATGTTTAAAATTCCATTCTTTAATTATTTTTCGAGCACAGTACGTTGACGATCAGATCTTAACATGGATTCAGAGAGGCAAAAAGAAAGTTCTACATCTACAGAAGCAATTATTCACTAGTTTCATCCGAATATATAATTTCGTAGTATATGCAATGTTGTTTAAGAGGAGCTGGAGCTCCCACAATGTAGCTTGTGATAGGAAGAGGGGTAAAGGAGGCATAGCCCCCCCCCCCCTCCCGACTTCACAAAAGCGATAAGTAGAGACGGACAAAACTGCATTCAGTCTCTCTCGTTTCTCGTCCGACCTGTGAATCATTCTCGCTGGCCGAAAAAGGGAGAAGGGTCGTGGAGAGGGAAGCGCCCAGCCAAGGTCAAGAGACACACTGGCGAAGGAGAATGTCTTTCTCTGCGGGAGGCAACGAGAGCCGCCGACTACGAGATTCTCCTAAGCCGTCCAAGTCGGCCGAAGATCGGAGACTCCTGATCAAAACTGCTTAGTGTAGAGCAAGGATTTCTTCCTAATTAATTGATTTAAAATAAATACAATAATTGCTATCTAGCGTAATTATAAAACGTTTCCTTATTCCTTATACTTTCATAATATTGAAGTATTACATATCGTCGTACACAAGTAAAAAATAAATAAATATATTAATTAATTACTAAAAAGTAAAAGGAGATGGCTCACAGCAACAACTGTAGTAAAGTCTATTCTTATCATTGTAAAGGTTTTGTGTTCAGGTGTTTACGTTTTGCATACTTTGTAGGTAAATGAAAACCTCACATAATTTAAACTTTGGAAAAGATGAACTATGAAATAATAATTATTGATTCCATTGAAGAGAACCTTTTCTTAGTGTCCTTCATTGAGCTATCTCCCATCTGATCTGAGAGATGACCTAAGCCTATCTTCGAATATCGCACGTGGAGAGGCTGCCAACGTATGCGCCGCGCCGTAGGCGTAGGACCGTTTCTTCCCTCCCCGACCCCTCCTCCTACGGCGAACTGAAGAAGCTTCGACACCTTGAGATGATCCCGAACGCTCAGGTTTTCAGGCCGTTTTGTTAATTGTTAAAAAACGATGTTCTGTTACTTCAGTTCACAATTAAATCTTAATTATACATTAATAAGTAGGGCTAAATTAAAATGTTTTTTCTCTAGTTTATATTAAGGGTTTAATATATTTTGACATTAACTGCAAACATTGAGAAAATTTGTAATAAAAGTAAATTATTATCTTATTATTATTTTATTATGTTATTATTATTTTATTATGTATTATTATTTTATTATTATTTATTATTATGTATTATTATTTTATTATTATTAATATTATTATTAATATTATTAGCCATTAAGCATCGCATATGGGCAAGGGTTCCCTGCTAGGCGGGTAGCTTACATTGTAACAAGCATCTGGAGGAGCCCACTTCGAGAAGAGTGTTTCTTCATTAATATTAAGAAAATTATACTAACATTATTTATTAATAAAAGTTTATTAATATTGACATTTTATAGTTTAATTAAAATTAACATTTAATTTAAATAAATTTATAAATTAACAAACAAAATAATAAAGTAATAAATTAATTTACACAAATTTAATGATAACAATTAAAATTTAATTAGTATTAATATTTTAAAATATTTATTCAAATTAATTAATATTATATAGTACTATTAATATTTTTCTTAATGAAAATTCTTAAATAATACATTGATGTAAATTAAACATGTTTCAATCATTAATTTTGAATAAAACATTAAGCTTCTGTTTCCTCGCGAAAGAATAGTTAATACATCTATTAGCGTTCAATGTCAATTTTTAATAGTTTTAGTTATAATTATGGTGCAGAATAAGGAAACTGGGCTATTATTTTTGCGAATGATAGTGATACGGTCTAATTTAAGCAAAGAATCATATTTTGTGATAAACACAGTCATGCAAAAAGGAAGTTTGGGATTTATGGGTAAGAAGACACGTTTCTCCATTCTTTATCGCTACTAGGAAGGACAAGATCTATACCGAGAAATTCGATAAATTTTAAACATTGTATCACGTGTCGCCAAGCTCTGCGCCCCGACGTGAGGCCCAAGGTCAGCAAACGAGCTCGTGTTGGTGTCTGCGAAAGACCGTTGGCTTGGCTAGGCCCACCGTCTGACGACCCTGGCTGCGAGATTATCGAGTCGTCTCGCTCTCGAGAATTCGTTTTCGTTGCACGACATTCTCGTGGGTCCCATTCTCGTTCAGCCTTCCTCGCTTTCGAGAACGAGAGAGAATATTCGGCAAATGACCGCCTTTAGCGATAAGGCAATGATCTGAAAAATATTTGTTCTATCGAGTTACGCATGGGGGTCGATGAAACATGAGTAAGCACGTGGCTGAAAGTCCTTCAGCTTCACTTACATCCTCTCATTCCTGATCCCAAGTACGCAGTTTCTAAGAAGCAGAAGGTGGGGAGGGATAACTTTGACATTTAATAGCGAAAGTCTGGCTTTAATACAAGTGCATTGCGTGGCTATGCAAGTATTTCAGTAACACATATCAAGTAATATATATTTCGAACTCGCATGCGAAATGTTCATTTCCGGCTTATAAATATAATAAAATTTAACGAAATATGTAGCAATAGATAAAATATTTAAAAATTTGTAATTATACCAAACTACGTAAAGATGTAAAATAAAAATGGTTCCAATTCGTTCAGAATGTCCTGTTAAATCTAAAAAATATTAGTGAATGCAAGAATCTTGTCCCTGTAAAAATATGTATTTACATGAAAATCCGTTCCATAGTAATAATTATCTTTCAATTTTTGGCTATAAACAGTTTAATTTTCAGGTATTAGTTCGTCTAGGACAGGCTGTTCCAACTCGGCCCTTGCGGGCACGGGCGCCCGTGCAGTCGTGGGCAGCCGAAGAGGAGATTGTGGAGGGGTTAACGTTCTATCACTATCGCTTTGCTTTTCGTGGAAGCAGTGCGATGGCTGGCAGAGGAAGCCACAACCCCTTTTTCTGTATCACCGGATACCACGCCATCGCCGGTACAGCTGGAAATATTAGATTTGCAGACCTCCCTACTTCTAAAGGACAGATATTTTAATTCTCCTAATTTGTCGCGATGATATTAAAATTTACAAGTGGAAGTCTTATCCACGCTTCATAAAATTTAGCGAAGATTATATCTTTGTTCGGGTCAACATATTGTTGTGAACAGATTTTCTCTGCAATGAAAAGAATAAGAAACAAAGAAGAAATCCAAATTCAGGACAAGACATTGAAGAGCGTACTATGCATCGCGTCAACCCAAGGTCTGGCACAAGATACTGCTTCACTTGTTAAGAAAAATATTATTTTCATGAAATATGCTTGTTGAATTGAATCGAATTTTAAGTTTCTCGTTAAACTTCAGGTTTCTTTCTGAGTATGAGCCCCGGAGTGCCCTCCGCTCACCGCTCCTTACTTCGGCTATCAGCGACGAATTGTCGCCACAGGCCAAGGCCAACTAGCGTCCCGGGGGCTTTTATTTCGCGAGGTGCCGGCAGCGGTGGTGACAGCAGTCCGTGCCCGCCTGTTTCTGTCAGTGCCCGCGGTGGCTCGCTGAGCTGCCGGGCAGCTGAGTTGGAACAGCCTGGTCTAGAACATACGAATACCATTCCAGACCAGGAGTATCTGAAGAATTATATCCATCTCCTTAAAGTTCGGTCAATAGACATGCTACATTAAATCTCTCTTCTAATGGTATAACCCTTTCAAGTGACTTTCTGAAGAATAAATTATACCATATTTGTTAATGAAAAACCACGTTTGCAAAGAGTCAAAACAGGAACTTCATCAAAACAAAAATATTGCTGAGGGATAACTTTGACTGTATGAATGTTCTTCCCTTTCATTGTTTTCTGAATTGGCTTCTCATTTCTTATGTTTTGAACGTTCAACTAAAAGTTTTTGTGTACTTGAGAACCCAAACTTTTGGTAAATAAAATAGGACGCTATTAAGAAGACTTCACAGATGAAATGAACTACGCGGCATGAGCAGTCGCATGATCGTGAAAATTTGCATCTTATTGGTTACACGGATATATATTGGATTTTGCCTGACCCTCTATCACATACTACATAATATGTTGCAATTTTTACACTGAAACCACGCTTAATATAGTCTATTATGTATTTGTACACTCAACATCAATCGTACGTGTCGGGCACAAACGCACATTTCTAATTTACTCAGTCAGTTTACTGCCCACTGCCTCCGAACTGCTCCGAGCGTGTCAAGAATCCGCTCAGGAAATCGGCAACCTGATCTCTTGGCTGGCCCTTCCTTACCAGCAGGAGGGGAGAGTGAGTCATGCAATGAACGCAGGCTGTGTGGATGCCGCTGAGTGTCAGCGGTTTCTTCGGCGTTGCCGCCTCTTAAGAGGACTGATGTGCCGACTAGCGAGCAATTTAGTACACATCTTAACAGAACAGATTATATGGAATTTTGAAAAATGTATGTCGCTGAAAAAGATTATGGCCTAAAATTATTTTTAATATATATCTTGTCAGATTTTTGTTCTCGTAGTATAGTATACGCGACTGATAGTACTTTATTTCCCATGGGTACTATTTGAAGTTCAGTCATTGACTATCATTTTCATTATGTTCTAATAAATGATCTCATTCGTAATTGATTTCACTCTCTTGTGGAATAAGTCTGAGTACCTCTTGAGAAATGAGAGACATGGCCGAATTTCATGATCATTTGGCGAGCGTTTAACTAAAACCTCAAAATAGCGAGGTCTGGCAACAGATGTGACAAGAAGTGGAGTGTAAAGAATTGCCACCGGGGTCAATAGCATGTCGTCAGCCATCATAACATGCCACGAGCTTATCACTAATGCCGAAAGAAACATAAGGGTGCTCAATTTTATTTAAGGGTGATGGCATTGTGAAAACCGGTAGCAGCGTGTTCAAGTGCAGTAAAATATTTTAATCCTGCTTCGGAAGAAGTTGTCCTCAGTCAAAATATTGATTCTGGAGTAAGACATTTACTCTTTAAACAAATTGATTTAAATTAAGTATTAACGTACAATAATTGTTATGTCATAAATTCCTCAAGTTTTGCCAGATGCACAGAAATCTATTGATTAATGTTAATGTGTAATTCTTGTGATTGCTCCTGAAGTGACTTTTACGCACTTAAAAGAAGTTACAAAATTATTAAACCAGAAAATTGAAAACATTAAACATAAAAACCTGTTTCTGATATCTTAAACAGATCAAAAATGGATTAAATTAAACATTTTTTTTCTTCAAGAAAGTCAAATATTTTTACAGTTATGAGAGTGACTTCATTTCTTTTTCTATTCACTTTCACACTTTTCATTCTCTACCTGTCAACAGCGGACCTGCACATGGGTGGAATTGCGGTAGAACTACGTGCTGACCGGAGACAAGCGTGAAACATCCTCTTTGTATTGACTTACGAAGCTCCTTACGTTGAGTACGAGGTTTTGGTGCATAGATGATTGCATATTCTATCAGGAAATGTTAACATTTCGGGAAATTCTGAAAACTATTTTCGTTTCGGTGTAGCGAATTTAAAAGATGAGAAATTAAAACATGATAATTCTTCAAACTTACTTGTTTTAGGCAAAAAAAAAATATTAAAATAGGCATCAATCGCCTTCATAGGACATTTTAGACACTACTACATGCTTTCAGTATATTTTTTGATGATTCGTAAACATATGCAATTATTTTCCACTACCACGTACAGGAACTAAATAGGCCTTTATCTTAAAATCCGAGGTCTAATTATAATACCACAAGAAAATATCTAATTTGTGTTAAAGATGGATCCAAATTTGCTTTCTTCGAATGCTTCTTTGGTTTCGAAATTTGAAAATAGTAATTTACGCTGTATACAGGTTGTCCCACCATCTACGGGCCACCCCCATAACTTCTAAACGGTTCATGATATCGAAATGCAGTTTTCCCCCAACAATGCGGAATCATGGGGAGCGCAATATGCCGTACAGAGATCGAAATATTTTTAGTTTTCGATAAATTTATCTTCAAATGAAACTATATATTTTTCTCACTAGCAAAGGATAGATAATAGAAGATGACTCCAAGAATGTATATATGCTAATGTTTTGATAGAAATTTTAGTATAAAATTATATTTTCTGACATCGATTTGAAATTCAACGGACCACATTTCCTGTAGCAGACCTCGCAACTGTTGCCTTCGGGGAAGACGGATTTCCCGGCACCATGACTTACGGGAAAAGGGGGAGACTGTTTTTATTTAGTTTCAAAATCGTTTCAAAGAATTTCAAATGAATATTTTTTCGATTTTCTGGTTGTTTTATCCGCGAATACAAAGATATCACTATGGTAAATGATAACATTGAAAACGAGATATATTCTATTTATTTTACTAGGTAAAAGTAAAGGTTAGTGGTAGAACAGATAAAGATCAAAATCAGTTTCAAACGCAAAAAGATAAAAACATGCTGTGTCCATTGACCACGAATCGCAGAGCTCCGTCAAACAGATGCATCAAATACCATCGGCGCACCACTAGCGGCACGGAACTTCTTTCTCGCAGAAAGGATTTCATCTGAGCGAGCCGTTTATTTTCCGGCGAAAAACAAAGTGATTTTATTCTATGTTTCATCGTTGGGAGAAATGAAATTCCTACCAATACATATAAAGAATGTTCATCAAATATATATATATATATATATATATATATATATATATATATTATATATTATATATATATATATATATATATATATATATATATATATATATATATATATATATATATATATATATATATATATATATAAAAGAAAGTCGTGTTAGTTACACTATTTATAACTCAAGAACGGCTGTACCGATTTGGCTGAAAATTGGTGAGCAGGAAGCTTAGAGCCAGGAGACGGACATAGGATACTGTTTATCCCGTTCGACAGCGTTCCTATGTGAGAACGCACGTTTTGCACGTTTTCGCACGTTTTTGCGTGATTTCGCATGTTAGCAGTCATTGTTGCCTGTTGCAACCCATTGTTGCGAGCAATTTTGGCGGCTAAGAATAAAGATGTAGATGACCTGAACTACATAATTCAGAATAAGATCATTGGAACAATGCATTCATTCAAGTCTATTGACTGCGTCACGAATGAAGATGAAGCCACCAACTATCCAATTGAATTTTTAAACTCCTTGGATGTGTCTGGCTTACCACCGCACAATTTACGGCTAAATGTTGGCTCCGTAGTAATCATGCTTCGAAACATAAACCAATCAAAACTGTGCAACGGTACGCGTTTGGTGGTTAGAAAATTGATGAACAATGTAATTTACGCGACGATACTCAAAGGAAAATTCGAAGGTAAGGAAATTCTCATTCCAAGGATCCCGATGATCCCAACCGATATGATGTTTCAATTTAAAAGACTTCAATTTCCGATCCGTCTTGCATTCGCCATGACCATCAACAAATCACAAGGCCAATCCTTGAAAGTTTGTGGTTTGAATCTAGAATATCCATGTTATTCCCATGGTCAATTATATGTGGCATGTTCACGGGTCGGAAGATCATCTGCGTTGTTTGTTTTTGCGCCTGATAATAAAACAAAAAATGTCGTGTATCACAAGGTACTTAACTGAAGAGTGCAACCTATGCACCAAAATACAGGAACAATAATGAATGATTAATCTACTTAATTTTTTTATTTGTATTTTCTCATAAACAATTTAACTTAATAAATTCCAAAATCTGCTTATTTATTGCCTTTAACAGCCGGTCCCTATGATTACAGCTTTGTAACAGCTATGATTACAGCTCTTAAACAAAAATCAATTCCAAAAAAAGAACGCTCTGCTACGTAATAGATTTTTTAATTATCTATTTAATATCAGAGCGTTTTTTTTAAATTCTTCTTTGTTTGAGAGAAAAACAAAAATATGCAATTGCTTTATTATCACGAGTGCAACAAGGATAGTACAGTTTCTCACAGTGAGTGCGACGCGAGAAAAAAATGGGACCGGCTGTTAAGGCGGAACAGAGTTCGCCGGGTCAGCTAGTATATATATAAAAGAAAGTCGTGTTAGTTACACTATTTATAACTCAAGAACGGCTGTACCGATTTGGATGAAAATTGGTGAGCAGGAAGCTTAGAGCTAGGAGACGGACATGGGATACTGTTTATCCCGTTTGACAGCGTTCCTGTGTGAGAACGCATGTTTTCGCACGTTTTCGCATGTTTTCGCACGTTTTCGCGTGATTTCGCATGTTTTCGCGTGAAGGTACTTAACTGAAGAGTGCAACCTATGCACCAAAATACAGGAACAATAATGAATGATTAATCTACTTAATTTTTTATTTGTATTTTCTAATAAACAATTTAACTTAATAAATTCCAAAATCTGCTTATTTATTGCCTTTAACAGCCGGCCCCTATGATTACAGCTTTGTATTTCTCTCTTAAACAAAAATCAATTCCAAAAAACAAAAAAACGCTCTGCTACGTAATAGATTTTTTAATTATCTATTTAATATCAGAACGTTTTTTTAAAATTCTTCTTTGTTTGAGAGAAAAACACAAATCTGCAATTGCTTTATTATCACGAGTGCAACAAGGATAGTACAGTTTCTCACAGTGAGTGCGACGCGAGAAGAAGACGGGACCGGCTGTTAAGGCGGAACAGAGTTCGCCGGGTCAGCTAGTATATATATAAAAGAAAGTCGTGTTAGTTACTCTATTTATAACTCAAGAACGGCTGTACCGATTTGGCTGAAAATTGGTGAGCAGGAAGCTTAGAGCCAGGAGACGGACATAGGATACTGTTTATCCCGTTCGACAGCGTTCCTATGTGAGAACGCACGTTTTTGCACGTTTTCGCGTGATTTCGCATGTTAGCGGTCGTTGTTGTCTGTTGTAGCCCATTGTTGTAACGCCGCACTGATAACAGAAGGCGATAATGAAAGCCGCCTTTCGTTCGCCGTTATATCTATATATAGTCGTGTTAGTTACACTATTTATAACTCAAGAACGGCTGTACCGATTTGGTGAGCAGGAAGCTTAAAGCCAGGAGACGGACATAGGATACTGTTTATCCCGTTCGACAGTTTTCCTGTGTGAGAACGCACGTTTTCGCATGTTTTCGCGTGATTTCGCATGTTTTCGCGTGATTTCGCACGTTTTTGCGTGATTTCGCACGTTTTTGCGTGATTTCGCGAGTTTTCGTATGTTTGGGCGGAACGGAGTTCTCTGTTAAGGCGGAACAGAGTTCGCCGGGTCAGCTAGTATATATATATATATAAGAAAGTCGTGTTAGTTACACTATTTATAACTCAAGAACGGCTGAGCCGATTTGGCTGAAAATTGGTGAGCAGGAAGCTTAGAGCCAGGAGACGGACATAGGATACTGTTTATCCCGTTCGACAGCGTTCCTGTGTGAGAACGCACGTTTTCGCACGTTTTCTCACGTTTTCGCGTGATTTCGCATGTTTTCGCGTAAAGGTACTTAACTGAAGAGTGCAACCTATGCACCAAAATACAGGAACAATAATGAATGATTAATCTACTTAATTTTTTTATTTGTACTTTCTAATAAACAATTTAACTTAATGAATTCCAAAATCTGCTTATTTATTGCCTTTAACAGCCAGTCCCTATGATTACAGCTTTGTATTTCTCTCTTAAACCAAAATCAATTCCAAAAAAACGCTCTGCTACGTAATAGATTTTTTAATTATCTATTCAATATCAGAGCGGTTTTTAAAAATTTTTCTTTGTTTGAGAGAAAAACACAAATCTGCAATTGCTTTATTATCACGAGAGCAACAAGGATAGTACAGTTTCTCACAGTGAGTGCGAAGCGAGAAAAAGATGGGACCGGCTGTTAAGGCGGAACAGAGTTCGCCGGGTCAGCTAGTATATATATAAAAGAAAGTCGTGTTAGTTACACTATTTATAACTCAAGAACGGCTGTACCGATTTGACTGAAAATTGGTGAGCAGGAAGCTTAGAACCAGGAGACGGACATAGGATACTGTTTATCCCGTTCGACAGCGTTTCTGTGTGAGAACGCACGTTTTTGCACGTTTTCGCGTGATTTCGCATGTTAGCGGTCATTGTTGCCTGTTGTAACCAGCGCCTGATAATAAAAAATGTCGTGTATCATAAGGTACTTAACTGAAGAGTGCAACCTATGCATCAAAATACAGGAACAATAATGAATGATTAATCTACTTAATTTTTTTATTTGTATTTTCTAATAAACAATTTAACTTAATAAATTCCAAAATCTGCTTATTTATTACCTTTAACAGCCGGTCCCTATGATTACAGCTTTGTATTTCTCTCTTAAACAAAAATCAATTCCAAAAAAACGCTCTGCTACGTAATAGATTTTTTAATTATCTATTTAATATCAATTTTTTTGAAATTCTTCTTTGTTTGAGAGAAAAACACAAATCTGCAATTGCTTTTTTATCACGAGTGCAACAAGGTTAGTACAGTTTCTCACAGTGAGTAACACGCGAGAAAAAGATGGGACCGGCTGTTAAGGCGGAACAGAGTTCGCTGGGTCAGCTAGTATATATATATATATATATATATATATATATATATATATATATATATATATATATATATATATTATATAATATATATTATATAATATATAATGTATAATAAATGATAATTATTATTATAAACAGACTATACATAAAAAGGGACAATTATTGACATGGGTCCCTTTTCATGTGCACCGACAATATGTTTCAAAACCAGAGATATCACGTAGGGTTGATAAACTGTAGATGAGTCATACAGAAAAACACTTCTCTTTCCGAATAACACTTCTGCAATTCTGAAGTTTGGCTTTGAGTTGAGTGGATCTCGTACAAATTTGTAAACTGAAAGTGGAAAGATTCTTACATATATCATTCTTTTGATTTTTTTTTGTGAATTCCGAAATATTTAGAATACATAAAATATAAAAACGTAAATTATTCTTGCAGCAACGGCCGAAAAACTCTAGCTAGAGGTATGACCACCTAGTCCGGTATGGGGTGTTGAAAGTTACGTACACGCATTTACTAGGGAGACAGGTTACGAGTGGTTTAGGGCCGGGGGTGGATACAACGTAGATAGAAAGACCCAAATGACTGTCATTTGTGTGTTTTGCGGAGATTTTGAAGATTGGATCCACATCCATTTAAATTACCCCGATACCGAAACACGGAGAGGAAAATGGATAGGAATGGGGAATTATTACTTCCACACAAGGATGGCAACAGAAACGAAACTAAGCAAAATTAAGCATTTCGTTACTGTTTCTTGTGCACAGAAACTAAAGTACGCAACGAAACTAAAATCCGAAACGCGGCGAGGAATCTATTGACTTGTAACGAAACTGCCTCTGCAACGAAACTTCACATTATCTGGGAATTTAGTTTCGTTACAGGAAGGAAACTATACCATCATGGGAGTTTAGTTTCTATCCACTCAAGATTCACTTTCGTTATTTGCAATTCATGACGTCACAAAAAAGGTTTAGTTTCTCTCCCAGTAACATAACTTGCAAGTAGTGTTTTGGCGACTATCAATATTGAGACCTTTCATTACCTCACTGCGGCCGTTACTCGTGTGCCACGCCTCTGCTATCAGCCCCATGGTGGAAATAATTTATTTAATATTAATTTAATTTATATTTTATTTATTGAACATATTATTTAACATATATTATTTATTTTATATAATCATATTACTATTTAATATTGATAATATTAATAATTATTTCCACCATGATCAGCCCCAATGTCGGCAGTGTCCATTACCTCGGAGGGCAGGCGAGGCGGCAAAACGTATGTTTACGTCACAGGTTCGGACCGACCATGAGGTCGAATACATGCTTGAATAATCCAAATACAATTTCAGCAAAGATATGTGTGCCTTCAGATGTAACCTCGATATACTACGATCACTAAAAAAATACATACTTTATGTTTTGGGAACAAAATGTTCACAGTTATGGGGTCTAATAAAAAATGTAAAACATAGAATGTATGTAACCCAATGACATCAGGTGCACCCAATGAAAGTTTCTTTTCCACTTTCCTTAATAGCATTGATATACGATAACTGATGTCAGTAGAATTATTATTATCCGCGCACGTTTTCTTGAGCCCTCGCTTCGCTAGTTGCGAGAGGAGTGGGGAGTTTGGTTATTTTCACAAAATAAATTTTATATCAATTTTTAGTTCGTTTTTCGGTTCAAAATAGTTTCTATTTCTCGGGAGCGAATATTTCTGGTTATCAGATTTTGTCTACAACAGTCGTCCTACCAATTATTCTTAATTTAACTAATGTTGGTAAAGGAGTGGGGGTACGTATTCCGGGGCTCAAGAAAACGTGTGCGTGTAATATGAACGCACTGTCACTGCACTTCAAACTACAGAGACCAACGATATGGTCTATATAACAAAAATGGTCATTTCATCAGTTGTGAAACAGCCGCGCCAGAAATCCGCCACCGGTTGGTAGACTTTGCACAACGTTCCTCGTGCTGCCGAACAACGGTTTTCAAAACGCAACAAAAATTTGAATCTGGTTCGAGGACGGAAACCACTTGATCACAGATTTGCAGAACGGCTATAAAGTAGAGCGCTTTCTCCCTGTATCGAAAACTATCGAGAAACTATCGACTAAATAAACTATCGAATAATATCGATAGTACTGTCGAAATAGAGAAATTAAAAAATCATAAATATTTCGACTAATTGATAATAACTGTTTATCAATAAATAAATAAGCCACAATAATATTGTAGTTTAATAATTGGGTAATAAAAAGGTTAATTTAAATAACGCCTCACAAAAGCTTCCAATGATTATAATTAATTATCCATCATAAGTGTAAACTTCCTGGAAAATTTGTAAAATATTGTAATTCTCTTTCAGTGTTGCCACTTCGAAAAAACCTTGGCTAATATTACTATACTACTTCAAGAAATTAAATGTTGCCAATTTATACTAGTATGAGTAAACGTCTTCGTACATGAAGGTTGTTGATGCATTCTCTTTAAACAGTTGACCCTCATTCACGCTCACCGTTAATGTGAATTTTGTCTTTTATTAAGAAGATACAAAGTCTAACTAGTGTATGAACTAGTGATCCCTTCATATTTACATTTAACCCTTTATTGCATTATTTTTTATTTTTACTTGCAATAATTATTTTTCATTACATTTATTTATTTGTTTATTTTAATTAACGGAAAAATAATTAAAAAATCAGAAGTAAATATTGCTTGAAAAATACACACACAAAAATTTACTACTAAAGAATGTGCTATTATTTCACGATTAAAAAAATGTACTTATTTTTCAAATCGTTTGTGATAAAAGAAGTATCAAGCAAGTCAATAAAATAAGTATCATTCGTATTTTAGTTTTATTATTTTCCTAAAAAAGTCTCGTTTCTTATATACGGAAACAGTGTGTTACCAGGAAGTTCTGATTCACCACGCCACTAGATTACCATCATTTCATCTCGTTATCTTATCGCGTTTACCGCCTAACAATGCACGAGGTGACAAACGCATGATGTACATCATGTGTAAAATAAAATAGTTCATAAATAAATCGTTAAGAGTGCATTTATGACCTCAAAAATATTATGTTACAGCTGAGTTACATTATGCAATAAAGGGTGAGAGGTTAATAAAAAAAAGAATTATTACGTTGCCGGAGTTTTTGGAATTAAAAATGAACTATTTAAAATATATATGAATAAATAAAAAAGTATCCCCCTACTATTCTGACTGGATTGTAACTAACAATTAGGAACTCGTAAGTTGTTCTGATATCGAGGTCTCTATGACGTCATGGGATTTGCTTATAGCAGCCTCAGAGGGAAGGGGAGGGGATACTGAAACGAGGCGCGTTTCCCACAGACGATCGAGGTCTGAAGGTCGTCTGTCAAACTAATTCAACAGTTCATTTTTCTCCTCGCGCCCCCCTTCACCTCGCGGGACACACGGCCCGGACAGAGAGCCTCAGGGCCGAAGAGTGGGTCTATTCTTCACCTAAATAATTAAAAATATTAACCGTTTCTTAACTTGCTTTTCCATTGTCTCTCTAATTTTTAAAAAACTCTAATGTTTAAGGAATTACTGACAATTTTTAAGCTCTTACTATTGAGATGCATTGTTAATATTTAATGAATTTTCACTGTTAAGCTTAACATGCTACATGGACTGAATTTATAAGAGACATGGAAAATATATGAACTTTTATTCAAATATGTGTAAAAACCTGCCGCTTATCAAAGTGCGTAAATCGCCACGCGTCATCATCTTACAGTTGTATCTTTTCAGTCGCGCCGGCGGAACAAGCTCCTCATTTTATTTGAGGTATTTCCGCTGTAATCCATACGAAACAATAGTGACTCCAATTTCATGTCAAACTGTGTATCCAGCATGGTGAGTATCGCGAGTACGAATTGACTAAGAGCCAGGAATCATTTGAAAAGTAATGCAATTATCAATGGAAGGTAGACGAAAAGTTACAGATACTGAAAGATACAGACTTGTGTTTAGATAGTTCTGAAACCAAATTGTACGTACAGAAATGTAGTATGGGGTCCAAATCCTCTGAATGGTCCTCTCCCGACTTTCGTTACTTGTCCTTCAACAATTATTAATAACGAAACTAAATAAAGAAATAACGTTTCTTACCCAATGCAAGTAAATTCACTTTCGTTTAATTTTAGTAAAGAAACAAAACGAAACTGTCTTCAAGGATCTTTTATTTCTGTAACGAAACTAAATTCGCGCAGACTTTCGTTTCGTTACTTGCAACGAAACTAAACTCACGCGAAAATAATTTTGTTACAGCGGCGCAGAAACGAAACGTATAGTTTAATTTCTGCTGCCATCCTTTCTTCCAACATATAAACCTAACGCTTGCTCAGAACATATTAGGTGATAATAGATTTGACTTAAGAAAATTAGGAAAATTTCTAGGAAAGATTACGTCTATTAGGGAAACAATATTTAGGAAGAAGAAAATATTACTGGTAAATAGTATGAGCGGAGCCTGGTCTGGAAAGGAAATAAGTAAACAATGAATAATTTAGTGAGTAATGAAGTAATGAATAAATTAAATTACCACCATTAAACAATTAATGGTGCCATTAAATAATTAAATGAGCGTATTATGCAGCAAATAGTGACTGATTGTTAGTGATTCCGGACACGTCAACTATGAGGTCATTAGTCTCGTAAGTGTAGTGTATATTTCTTCATGGGGATTTGGCGGTGATCTTCTGGACCCCTCTGGATGACATCCAGCGCCTACTAGCGGGATTGTCCCTCAACTAGGTATCTCCCACCAGCGTGACATCGCCCTAGCCGGAACAATTCCAATCTCCCGATCGGTCTCCCGGCATGTGTGATATTGTAGTGAGCGATAGGGTGTAAGTGGTGAGGATAGGACAAGGAAGAGGAAGGGAAGATAGCGCGCGGTCCGTCTGTTATGGTGCTGTTCCGGCATTCGCCTGTTGTTGATCAGAGCCGCTAGAATTCTCCTCCCGACAGCGACTGAATACGACCTAGCTCACAAGCTAGTGGCAAAAAGTCCTCCCCGCGTCGGGACTCTAACCTAGAATCTCCTGGTCAGAGGGAGTGCAGTGACCAGTTGATGCCCTGAGCCACCTCTCCAGATAAATAGGAGTGGGTGTCCGACGAGTAAGCGCAGAAGCGAGGCGGCGGACTGCTATCTATAGCGCTGTTTCATTTCAGGTGCTGAGGAGGCCAAAGACGGGAAGAAGAATGCGTGTTGTTCACGCCACAAAATAAATAGATTGTTGAGATAGATTTTGGTAGATTAGCAAGAAGGTACTCGTCTTCTGGCGGCAGTTTTTCCACCTTCACGTTTCTTCTCCCCTTAGCCATATCATTTGTTGTCTTTTTCGCCTCCTTGATACGATGGTGAGACCATCCGGGGTGAATACCAGAATTCCAAGGTTTGGAACGCTTTAGGATATGCGTATTCTACTGGCTTAAAGGCCTTGGGTCTAGCCACATAGAACCAAGTTACGCAATTTATAAGTATAATACTTACCTATTAAATAAAAATAAACAAACATTTCAAATATGAAATAGAAAGAATTAGACATTTTAAAGAAAATGTTATCGTCTGTTTCCTTATTATTACAAATATATTTTGATCTTTATCTTCTAAAACATACTCAAATACTATTATCAAAAGTTTGTTTTCATTAACCTTTTCGACCCTTATTGAGAACTTTTTCAAAAAAATTATACCTTGGATTCAGGTTTGCAAAAAGAGTTACATTTTGCTGTGTAAAACTTGTTGAAATTTTAAAAAAGAATTAGTTTCTCAAGCGCTTAAAGCGTATGCCGGGATCGTTCTTAGTCTTGCATTCCATATTCCAATGGAAAATAGTTTCTCCTTTTTTCCGCAATTTCTTCACAATTGTGGCAATCGGCTGTAGAAGATGACTTCTGGGATTTTAAATTTAAAAAATTAAGCATTTTAAACAAAAAAAAGTAAAATTATTGATTTATTACAACTGTCTTGTAAATTGGCGTATTTCTTGTAAATGAGATACAAAGGCTCTCTTTATATCATATTAGCTTTGATGTCCACAAATATTAAGAATGAAACTGCATTCATACTTTATGTGCAGCACATTTCCGTTAGTTAATACGATAATTTCCATACGATTCTCCTTTTGTAAGTAACGTGAGATGTCTATCACTATTTGCGCCCGCATGCCTCAACATTAATTATGTAAATGTGAAAATACTGAAGTGTTATGGCCTGAGCCTTCCAGAAATAAAAACAATAATAATAATAATAATAATAATAATAATAATAATAATAATAATAATAATAATAATAATAATAATAATAATAATAATAATAATAATATTATTATTATTATTATTATTATTATATTATTATTATTATTATTATTATTGTTATTATTATTATTATTATTATTATTATTATTATTATGTTAAAAGGTAATCCACATCATTAGACCGGTAGATGTTTATACTATTGGCGATTTTTTTAATTTTATAAAGCCTTTTTACAAAAAATTTTCCAAAGTTATATTTTTTCAAAGCCCCCAATGGGGGTTGAAACTTTAAAGGAAATACATTTTAAAAAAGTAGAATTAATGTGTGTGTGTGTCTTTGAAGAAAAAGGTCAGAATATTTTTCAAATAATTAGAAAGTTATAAAACTTATTCGAAATTACACAACTCCAAATTACACTAAAACATTTGCTTAAAGCAAGCAGAAAATCTACGCAAATATAATATATATTAGTAACAATATAATAATAGTTTATAATAACAGTTTTTCCGATGGTGTAATGATGTCTTCTGCGTGTATTTCCCAAACTATTGGAATGTTGACGACCTAAATTCAGAGAAGTGATTTGAGAAGAGGCCTGCTCAAAATTTCATTTAGGAGAACCAGTTTCGCTGGCGAAGTAGAAACTGCAGGAGAATACAGAGAATTAGGGACCCGAATCAACAGACAGTGAGTTCCCTGACTGCTAATTAAAGTTTACCAAGGCTTGCAACTGCACTTTAGTGAACGCGTGAGCTGTCTAGTATACTCCGTCAACTGCATTCTCTCACAGATGTGGATTTCTCAATTCTCCGAAATACAGTTCGTGTTACAGATTACCAGATGTAGTGCTTAAAATTCTTTGCCTCACATTTTGATGAAGCCTTTTCTTTCAAATGTTTTTCTTAATAATTAGCAACCTATGTTAATGCAAAAAACCACAATAGAGAGGTCTGTGTCGAATGTCCTCTAAGGCGTAGGCATTAAAACTCAATATCGTCAAAAGTAGACTAGAAATAATTAATCAGACACCTTTAAATACAACATTTTTCCAAAAACTCTTACAATAAACTGAATTAATTTTCCAAATTATTCTGTGATATGGTAACACTATTTTGCGACCGTGCTATACGATTTATACAAATGATACGGTAACATTTCATCACTTCACTACGAGTTATCGCGACCAAGTACGCTGTGCTCCAATTCTTTAGTGCACTTTAATTTTTAAAAAGTATTTTAGCATATAATGCGTTGGAAATTGTACGTTGGTCAGGTTCCAGTTTTTTGAATATTAATCTAATTTAATGTAATTGTGACAACCCTCCCGGTTTGAGAACCTAACCCAAAATATATTCGAGGTTAATCTCTGAAACATTACATATAAAAACAACACGAGAGCATTCGAAATGAAAGAAAAAGTTAAAATGATGCTTAGTCATTTCAAACAGCATATCACATCAAAATATCGTACTCAATCTGTTGTTGAACTAGACAATGATTGTAATTCCCCCGAAAAGTTGCCTCCAAGTATAATTTCAAATTTCCTCTTCCTGTATTAATGACGATTTTTATAATAAAAATGAAGTTGTTTATATGAAAGTGTTACTAGTGTTGGGTCTTTAGTTAAATTCGATGTCCAGGTGAATTCGATGTAAAGGTGAATTCGCCTTGGACAGGCCGAAGCCTAACCGGTCCATAAATCGACGATATTCCGCTCTCGGCTTCGTGTAGTCATTCGCCATCTTTGCGTAGAATTCTGTCGATCTCCTCCAGTTTGTTACAAAGGACGAGAGACGATTCCTCTGTTGGAAGCGATGTTGAAAACCGCGCACAATAAAAGTTTGGGAGTTGCTCCGTTACTACAAATGTATATGACGAATTAATCCGATAGAATTGTCACTGTATAAATTGCTTCTGTACTTGTAACTAATTCGTCAATGTACACGATGAAAATGCAAACAGAAAACTACGTGTTCAATAATTCTAAAATAATGTGTAAAATACGAACGCAGTTTCGGAAGGTTGCTTATTTTGAAGGAGCAGGAAGTGTTTCGTGACGTTTAATGGAAATAAAAACAACATAACTGATTTCGCCTACTCCTCACGCCATAGAAACTAAGTTCAGATTTATTCATAAAATTGCATAGCAAGACTAATGAATTACAATACTAACAATTTTGGTAAGATTTACTCACATCGTTTACTACCGGAATTTCTTAAAACCCTGCGCTTCGTCATTCATCTTAAAAATTGAAATATGCAAATAGTCTATGTTCGTGCAACATGGACTACTGTGAATTTTTCAGTGTTCAATTTGTGAGTTTCAGTTCAGCGACATTTCCTTGTGTTCAGTGGTCGCATCATGCAGCTTCCACTACAAGGTTCCCGAGAAATTAATTATAAGTAAATTAAACAGGTTAAACGTGCTAGAAACGAGGTAAACATCAATGTACTATCAGCATCATGTACGAATCATGAAGTCATGTAACCACCAAGATCGAAATCTTCTATTATATTATCATATCTTCCGAGAAATGAGAAAACTTTGGCAATCGAACATAACCTGTAATGGTTTTTAAAACTATAATCTAAAGGTAAATATTAAATAGTACTTACTTTATCCAGGAAAAAAGTCCTCTTTCAATGCTGCAGGGTCCTTATAGAAGATAGCTGTAATGCGGCGGGTTCTGTTGCTTTTCTTCTTTACAATTGAATCATTTGTACACAACACAAACTTTCATATAACATCTTTCACTAAACACTGCCTCAACGACCAAAGTGAAACTGAGCGAGGCAATTCTCCAATAGTTACGCTAGCGCCATGGTGGGTCCAGTGAGAACTATCCCTTTAGATTATGAATAGAAATGATTATTCATCTCTAGCTTATAGGCAGTATAACAAATTAGAAAAAGTGAGGTCCTAATGAAATATTCGCACGCAGTGTGTCTAGGATTATTTACAATTTATTATTTCAATTGTGTCTTATCCCTTACCATGCTCCCGTTCACGAATTGACTCCCGATGCCGTGAAATGGGAGGAAGAAAGCGAAGTACGATAAGCGGAAAACTGCGGGCACGAGAGCATTCTGTAAATTGGATGTGCATGGTAAAACTTCATGTTTAATGTTGTGATAATGGTCTCTCTTAATTTCGTGCTGTGTGCAAAATAAATAATGAAGAGATAAGATTTCAAACTTCTTCAAGAACACTATTGTGCACATTGAAAAAATAACGTGCGATGAATATTAATTTGGATGTGAAGAATTTGTAGCCGGCCGATTTACAATTGACGGTCGTTCTCCGGTTTTCGAGAAAGTGGGACGATTGTTTTACGTGATGTTTACATGATAAGGGATAAGAACTGAAAATATAATATTTAGACTAAAGCTAATGTGGATATATGCATTTAACAAAAAAAGTTAAATTTCATAAAATTATAAACCCCAACGTGATATCAAGTAGTCTGATTGCTGAAACAATCATTGTTCACAAAATAAGATCACCGATTGTCATGAAATAAATTTTATTGTGTGTTCATTAACCCTAAATATGAGTTCAAATAACATTGTGAAGGTAAAATATTTTTCGCTCTTGTGGAATTTAGTTTTCAGGGGTTATAAGCTTATTCACAGTGATCAAAGATATAATTATTACAGTGTTATTCCAATTGTGTTTTGATATGATATCAATCAAGTTTCGTTTGCTTCACTGTCGTAACCTTTCAATAAAATGACGAATCTTTTGTAATTTAATGACAATGTTAATCATTCTGCAATTACAACATATGACGTGGTAATATATCGTTGTATTGTTGAATTGTATTTCCTTAATGAATTGAAGATAGTACACAAAATTCTTGTTAGTGCAGAATTGATATAACACAGTTTTAGAGTTTCGCGTGAAGCCAAAATTCAGACAAGTAATAGTGCCAGTTTCTATTTTACAGTTTATGTGCTACAAAAGAGGAATTCCATCAGGTAACTATGATCCACGTATTTTTAATAGAAATATAACCGATGGGAATGGTAGACTAAAAATTATGGTAGACCTCAGAAAAATGTCAAATTGAGTTTCACTGCAACGGGGCGAAGTGGAACTAATAATACACCTATCTATCATAATGTTTTTGAGCACAAATTTCGTACATATATTCCAACACATTATTTTGCACTTACTAATCCGTGCAATTGTTGATTCAAACACTTTTTACAAATACTTTACATTATTCCTTCAAATTCATTATTTTTATCAAACATCTGTCGGCTCTTAAAAACAATCTTCTGATGTAAAGAATGATTAAGGTTCTTTGAGGAAGAGTAGGATCATTATTGAAGAAAAAAGAGATATTTGCAATCTCAATGGGTTATTTGTCGTGTCTGAATTGAATCGGTTATTTGAAAAGGGCCACATCTGTAATATTTACGAAAATTAATTAAGTTCACCATCGCAATGTGCTTTCGTTACATGTGTTAACGCCATATTTTCCCTATTTGGTAATATAATCTAAGAAGTTTTTCTGAACTCTATGCTATTGCATTTTCGATATTTGATTTTGTTTGGTTTTTTATTAGTCTTTCTGTCCTCGGCATCTATTATTCCCCGTGTATTTCGAGTGCATGAGATTCGTTGCATCTCTCGATTCCCCTTTTCATCGCTTGCGTTTTTAGAGCTTCCAGTTCCACTAAAGGGTCTGCACGAAGTCGCGCACGGCGGTATGGCTTTGCCTGCAGCAAAAGCGAGCAGGCACGTCTGCTTGCTTCTCTTACTGCCGCGAAACCTTCGGCTTATTACTCGTCGTCCGCAGGTAGAACTTTGATTTTTTTTTCTTTTTTTTTATTATTATTTTTATTTTTATGTTGTTTGACATTACATTGTTCAGTTTACATATTAACTGTGCAAATGCTTGATGGACTTAATCTATCTTATCCTAACTTAAACTAACTTAAAATTATACACATTACAATTATTAAAAAAATATATAGCGGGAGAGGAAGCAGGTAGCACCTCAGATTAGTATTATTCGAGGTTTGCGAACATTTTATAGAATGAGTGAAGTGGATATCTGTTTTTAATTCTTGTTCGATAATTGGGGTTTTTGCCCAGTTTATAGAAGGATGATGCTTGTATTTGGGGAAGGTTTGTGTAGAAGTTGTGTGCAAGATAGGCTATTTGATTTTTTATTGTGTTTATATTCAAATCATTATGTAATTGGTTGTTACTGATGAACCAAGGTGCTTTTGTGATTAATCTTAATATTTTGTTTTGGATCACTTGCATTTTGTTTAGGTTTGTATTGGCAGCGTTGGTCCAGATGGGGCAAGCATAAAGTAGAGTCGGTCGGATTATTGATTTATAGAGTAATAGTGCATTAGATGTGGAGAGGTGGCTGTGTTGATTCAGTAAGGGTCGTAGTTGAATTAGTTTAGTTTTGGCCTGCTGAGTTTTTGCCTCTATATGTTGCTTCCAGTTGAGTCGAGTATCGAAGTTTAAGCCCAAATATTTTATTGTTTTATTTGTTGGTGTCCAATTAATGGTATCGTTATTAATGGAAAGTGGAAGAGGGTGTGTGAATGGTTTTAATGTAAATATTTTTGATACAGATTTTGTTGGGTTTAACTTTATTTTCCAGATATTAGCCCAATTTGTAAGTAAATTTAAATGATTTTGAAGCTGTGATTGAAGAGTTGTTAAAGAGTTCCCTGAGATGTAGAGGGCAGTGTCATCGGCAAATTGAGCAGTGTTTATTTGTGTTGAAATGGGAATATCTGCGGTGTATATATTAAACAACAATGGGGAAAGAGGTGAACCTTGGGGAACCCCAGCAGCAATTTTCCTTGGATTAGAGCAGTGGCCTTCGACTGACACTGAAAAAGTTCTGTTTGTGATATAGCTAACGATAACAAATAATAGATATTTGGGTGTACCTATTGAAATTAATTTAAAATAGAGAGCTGGATGCCATATTCTGTCAAATGCTTGCGAGATGTCTACAAAAGCAGCTATGGTATGTTGTCCCTTTTGGAATGCAGTGTGAATGTGTTCCGTAAGCCTTAGTAGTTGGTGGGTGGTAGAGTATTGTGATTTGAAGCCGAACTGATGCTGAGGAATACTGTTTGTTTTCTTGATATATTTGTTCAGTCTGATGAGTATTAATTTCTCTAAGATTTTCGACATTATAGGTAGCAGGCTGATAGGTCTGTAATTTTCTGCTTTTGAGTGATTCTTGTTTGGTTTAGCTATTGGGTGAATGATCGAGTGTTTCCATATTTGAGGAAAATACCCTGTTCTCAAAACAGAATTGTAAATATTATTTAGAAAGGCAATGGCGTTTTCCGGTAGATTTTTTAAAATGATTGTATTGATCCTATCGTGGCCTGGTGCTTTTTTATTTGGCATATCCTTTATTATTTTTCTTATTTCATTAGGGGATATGAATTGAATTGGATGGGGAACATTATATAGGGGAGCATTGAACATTTTCAGAATTTCATCGTGTTTGGGATCTTTAGGGGAATTGTTGGGGGTAAATGTGTCTACAAAGTGGGAAGCTAGTACTTCAGCCTTTTCCCTTGGGGAGTATTTTTTACCATCACTAGTTGCTAATGGGGGAATATTTGTTCTTTTTTTTAAGAGTTTCTTGGTAAATTGCCATAGTGAGTTGTTTTTAGTACTTAAGTTATTGATACAGGAATTGTAATGTTCTTGTTTATATTTATTTAGAACTTTTTACAAATATTATTTAACAGATTTAGTTCTTTTTTCAAAGAAGGAATTCTTAAGGAATTCCAAAGTCGTCTTGTTTTATTTTTAATACGGATTAAGTTAATTATATTAGATGGGAGCGGTTTATGTAGTATTTTGTTAGTATCTAAGATTTTTTCAATGTGACTGTTGTTAATTGTACTGATTATTATATTGTTGACGGTCGTGATGGCTTGGTTAATTTCTTGGGGAGTATTCAGGTTGTGGAATGAAGGTATGGACTTTTTTACAGTTCCTTTAAAGTATTTCCAATTAATGTTGTATGTATTTAAGGTTGGTGGAGGAGATGGGGGAGGTTTTTCTACGCGAGTTGATATTATTACTGGTAAATGATCTGATTCTAGTTCATGATACGTTGTAGATATGAATTGTGTTTTAATATTTGTGACTGCTATGTCAAGTATGTCTGGACTTTTGTTTGGATCATATGGGTAGTACGTGGGTTCAATTGGTGCTAATATGTTGAGATTTTGGTTCCTTTTTATGTTGAATAAGTATCTGCCTGCGGGATTCGTAGACCGACATCCCCATGAGGTATGTTTGGAGTTTAGATCACCAGCAATAATGAATGGACTTGGTAGTTGTAATAATGTGGAGAAGTTGCTGCTATTGATTTTTATATTTGGAGGTTTATATGCAGTCACTATTGTTAATATCCTGTTATTATTATATTTTACATTTATTCCTACTTTTTCGAGACCGGGCGTGTGTGGTAGAGTAATCTGATAATATGGTATGCTGTTTTTTATTAATATTATGACCCCTCCTCCTTTTGAGTTTTGTCTGTCTTCTTTGATGATTTTGTATCCCTGTAGAAAAAATGGGGATTCTGGGTTGAGATGCGATTCTGTGATGCATGCTATATCAATTCTGTTAGCATGTAAGAAATGTTGTAATTCGGCTTTTTTGTTGATAATGCCGTTGGCATTCCAATTTAGTATAATTAAATCATTATGGTGATCCATAATTGTTGTTTAATGATACAGCAATTGAGTGTTGGATATTCTGTATAATTGTTGGTATTAGTGAATTTATAAAATTAATAATGTGGTAGGTTATAAACTGAGTGATGTTTTGTATGAATGGATTACCAATATTGAAGTTGTAGTTTCTGTTTGCGTGTTGGTTATGTTGTGGCTGTTGATGCTGGTTTGAGTTTGTTGTGTTACGTGTGTGGTTGGTATTTGTCGCCTTTGCAAAATTAGGTATATTGTTGGTTTGAGGTAGTATTGGAAAATTTGTTATATTGAATTGCGGGGGAATAGAATTGTCCCTATGTCTAACATTTGGATTATTTCTTTTACTTTCCAACATTTTTCGATAGTATGGACATTCTACTGATCTGAGGTCAGCCCTATGCTTCCCTAGACAAAGTTTACAAGTTGGGGGGGAGTTTTGTTGTTCACAGTTTGCTGATAGGTGGTCACCTGCACAAAACACGCACGAAATTGTATGATTACAATTGTTTTTACTGTGTCCAAAATCTAAACACCGGTAACATTGCAGGGGGCCTTTGGGTTTCTTTCTTCTTTCTGGTTTCACTATGTTGTTACCTATTTGTTTTATTTCTAGAACATCCTCGATTTTGTGAGATCCATCGAAGTCTACTGCCACTACTGGTATGGGAGAATTGTTTTTGTATAGACGAGTAACTTTTGTAGCAGAATTGAATTAGCTATTGATTTCAGTTAAGATTTCATTTTCTGTGAATGAAGGATGAATATTTTTTATCACTATTGAATATTTTTTACTAATTTTATCCGAATATGTGTGAAATTGTTTTTTGGTGGCCAGAAAATATTTAACTGCTTTTCGGAAATCGGTCACTGACTGAAATTGGATTCTAATCTTTTGATTCTTGAATTCTGTGGTGAAGTTGCATGAGACGTTAGTTTTTATTTCATTCACAAGGGTAACTTGATTTTCAAAGTTTGTAACAAAAATAGGTGGGATTTTATGTTCTTCACTTAGATCCTGTGGGATCTCTTCGTTTAACCAACTAAATCTGTTTTTGATTTCTACATTGTACTGACTTTGTAAGTTCGACCCTGCCGAAGGCTGACTGACTATGGATGCACGTTTTAAGTCTCTGTTATCACTGTCGTTATCGCTGGCTCGCTTTCCTTGCGACGTTACCTTGTTCTGATGCAGTTGGGTTGAAGCAGCAGTCTGTTGTGACTGCATTAGTTGCTCGGGCTGGCCTGATGATCCGGTCCCGAATCGATTGTTGTTGATTGCATTGGGTTGGAGATGGTACGGGATGTCGGAATATTCCATTTTGTCCGTGGAGTTCACTTCGCCTTCGTCGTGGAGCACATCAGATGAACCTTCCGAGTTGTAAATCGAATTTAGGGCATCGCTGACCATTCGCCCTGTGCTGGATAAATCATTGTTGTTCATTCAACTACTAAAGCACTAGTAGTGAATAATGCGACCACTAAATACTGATTCGTACACTGAACTACCACTGTTTTCTGAAGTTCGTAGCGATGTTGAATACACTATCACTCTAAACGATTCTAGCTGCTGGTTGCGGAGCGACTGCTCTGGCCCGCAGCTGAAGCGAGAATGAGAACTTTGATCTGCGTGTAAGCGTGCATGTAACTCAACCTTTTCGTGAGCAATTCGCCTCTCCCGTCTTCTCATTCTTGGCGACTTTTCAGGGTCATCTCAACGTTTCAACGTCTCTCTTATCCCCTCCTTAAGTCTCATGTAGGTTTCTATCATACTATTTTAAACCCTACAAAATTGTTTTCAATTTTTTATTAATGATATTTTTAATATTCAATTGTTATATTTTCTCTTTTATTTTTTATGGGCTTGCTTTCTCCGTGTGTGTACCACTCATTTCAGTCTGTTTTGTATGTCTTTTTCTTTCTGCTCTAGTTTATGATAATATCATAGTGATCTCCCAGAATGGACTCTATTGTCACCAGCGTTATTCCTTGTGAAGAAACGAGCAGGTCTTTCACTTCTCTTACGACAGCGATTTATTTCGGCTTATTACTAGTTCGCAGGTAAAGCTTCTATTGCATTTGGCGTTTGCGGATGACCTCGCATACGTTTTTACACATTACGTCTCGCATGTTAAAGGACAACTCTTTCGCTTTTGATTCCTGGATCTTCGTCAGATCTCACCATTCTTTTGGCGTTTTATGTCTGTACGCTTTACATATATCCTTTTGACGAGCGATTCCGGTGTTTTACAGAAAGTGCGCGTGCACCGTGTGAGTTTTTGAAACCCAGAAGCGAAAATGCTGATGTCTTCGTTCGATAAAACCCAGGAAACCTTCGCTTAAAGGAAATGTATAAATTCGGTCTAACAGTTTTCTAAACTCTGTCAATATACGTTTATATCTTCTTTTTTTAATGCTATAGTTTCTAATTATAGCACATTTGCGCGCTTTCTTCTGATTTACAAGCTCTCCCATTTACTCTGCTGAATGCACGATTTCATTCATAGTGTTTTCCTCTTCCACACGATATTAGGATTTTCCTGGCAGGAGTGCTATCCAGGCCTCCTGCAACGTAGAGAGGCTTGTTCCAGCCAAAGCGTCGCGTCACTTCTTGTACGGCCACGATTCCTTCTGGATTGTAACTCGTCGTTTGGGAGAGAAACTCGGGTTTACTCTGTCTCGCGCTCCTTTTGCTTCAGCCTCGTCGGAAATTACTATTGTATCTTACTTAAAACCCGTTCCGTTTTCTTAGTCCACGCATGTGGAAGAATAAATAATATGTAAATACAGAGAAGAAAATGTGACAGAAAATATCGCATCAATGCATTACAAGATTCTTTATTACTAGAAAATATTCTTATATTTTACTTCGTTTTACGTACATTTGATGCTCTGCACTTTTACTCCGTTGTGAGCTTGCGTACTTTTGTGAAGAGTAATTCTCTAAAATAATGACTCGCATAAACGATGAGAAAGCTTTTCTTCATCAATTTTAACAACAGTTCCAATCCAATTAGTCATGTTCCTTGCAATTTGCTCCAAACATTGAAGATAAATGTGTTAATTAAAATTACATTGTAGGATGGATCGTTTATTGTGCATTGGTCATTGACGCACTTTTCTTTCCAATGACGATCACCTAAGAACAAAATCGTCCAATATTTCTCAGACATTGAATAATCAGAATATTTTATTGTTTCAGGAATTTGAATTATATTATTATTATTATTATTATTATTATTATATTATTATTACTATTATTACTATTATTATTGTCGTAATTACTAGAAGAAATAGCTTAGTAGGTTGCAGCAACTTCCTGAATGACACTGTTCCTAAATGCAGTTCCTAAATCCCGAAGACTGCGGACTCACCTGCTTGTGGAATGTCAAAGAGTGCAGGAAACGTGGAGATCAGAGATAAAATGACCGGACGTACTGGGAGAGTACTCTGAAAGACAAATGACTCAATCTAGTACATGACAGGATCAAGTGAAGGGAAGTCCTTGAAAACTGTAATTCTACCTAGAAGACAAGAGAAGAAACGGATAAAAGATGAAGATGATGAAGAATTTTCCATTTATTGTATGCATACATTTTTCATCCATCCTTGCATATCTAGATGCACTTTTCCTGCCGTAACTTCACTTTCTTTGCGTTGTTTTGCCAGGCGTCTCTGCCGCCTTCCCTCTCTCTGCCCCACCCCCTCCTGCCAGGAGCATGTTCCGCAGCGGCGCGTCGCTTTCATCTCGACCAGCCCGCCTCTTGCTTCTCATAAAGCTCTGCTACCTTCCTACTTGTAACTCCTCGTTCGTTCTTTCATCTCTTGTTTTCAGCGCGTCTTCCGTGTAATTGCACTTTGTACTTTCCGCATGCAGTAGCACTCCCTTTTCCTTCTAGCAGGCACCGTACCTTCCTAGTTATATTCTTTATGTTTTGCTGGTATCTTTATATTTCCTCATAACCATGTTTTCATGGTTAAATGATTTCTATCCTATCAAACATTATTCAGTCGCTTCTCCTTATATAATTTATAAGTGATAATTACCCCTACCAATATTTTTATAAGAAGCTTTATGTGGAAATGAGTGTTAAATTTTCACGGTAATTGTGAAATCAAGCCGAATTTTTCATGACCTGAGAAAATCACATTTAAAAAAAAATTCACATTCATTTCATTAATATGCTACTTTTGTATATGATTATAAAATAATATTATAGGACATTGAAAAACAAAATTTGCATAAAACTGCATCATATTTAAATGAGTTTTAATACGATTTAAAATGCAATTATCCACCTCGCCATTTTAACGTAATAACGCCCAATAAATCCATTATCATGATCAGTTTCTACACACACTGAACCACGTCGTTTCCTCATTGTTCAAAATAAACTCGCCTCGTTAGACCACAAACTCCGCTATCCGCATCTCAATCGCAACCTGGACCCGGTTATGGATGTACTGCCGAAGCCAATCTTCCACTCCGATGCGTCTGCAGCGTTATAATCCGCTCGAGCGCGGTTTCCTCGGTCTGAAACTCTCGGCGCCCCTCCGTTGCCCCGTCCCGCTGCTACCCCGACGCGGTGTCCGCATTCAAACTCGACGCCCGGGCGTGGCGAGGTGCGGCGAGGTATGGCACGGCTCCGCCTCGCGTCGCGCCGCGCAACGCCACAACTTCACTACGTTATTCGGCGCCGAGTCGGGCAGCCAGGTGCGAAGTGGGGCTGGGCGGGGCGCGGCGGGGCGGAGCGGGGCGGGACGGAATGAAGGGACTGGCACGGCGGGCGTCCACACGACGCCAGATGGAGAGGACAGCGGTCGGCAAGGCGAAGTGAGGATGAGGATCGGTATTCCCGAATTCTGCAGATGGACATTGTTTTCTTTACTTTATTTTATCCCGATTTACACATGCGTCATTTTAATCAAATCAACATATATTCTTGTCTTCATTTTAATTAATGTACTAATCGCTCTTTTTATTTTATTTTTAATTTGGGGCAAGGGATCTTACAGAACACCTCAAGAGGTCATTGATCGAAGTTGGTAAACATTTGCTCCAAGGAATTCGGAGGATATCTACGTTTGATTGTGGTCTTACAAGTAGGATTTTGCCAAGTCTATCAAATACCGGAGGAAGTTATAAAAAGGAGGTTGGTGAAGCAATGCTCAGCTTCGTAAGCAATATAATATTTAGATTTTACATTTAGGTCATCGTGATTGTTAATTCTGTTCAATGCGGGTTCGTGCAATTGTTTTCAGAAATCTGATTTGAAAAATTTAAGACATTTATGTTGGTACCAGGACGCATTTTTCCAAATTTGGCATGCCTATAGCGGTGACGGTGTGATGACTAATTTATGTTACAATAAATGATGAATATGTTAGGGAGTTGATAGACGTTGTTTCTTAATGTTAAGCGGATATGAACCTTGGGTGCTCTTCCATAGTCAGGTGCACCCACAGACTGTCGCGTGACTTGATTTTTTTGTTAATGAGATGATTTTCTTGTTAATGTCACGCGATATCACGTGACTGCCTACAAAGAATTTGTTATTTTTTAAACTGAAATCTTGGCGCTTGTTGTCTAATTAGTGAAATTATTACAGAACACTTTCTAGTATTATTGAGAGATGCAGATGTTTTCAATATCAATCATTGATTTACTATTTTTATTTTTACATCAATATCATTTTCTTTTCTAACACCATTATATACTTCTAGAAACGCAGATAATACAGTTTTGAGACGTATTTCTGCTGTTGAGTACAGCCACCGTTCCTCGAGAAATCTGTTCTTTTTCTCGCCAACGACAACTGGCACGTTACGAAACCCTTGTGCAAACCACACCGCCAGTACTTATTAGCCGGAAGTTGCGGTACGTCGCATTCCACCGACGTGGACAGAAAAAAATATGGCGCAAGGGAAAAGTCCCGAGACCACTATGTAGGAGGTGAGCCGAGGTTGGAAAGGACAGTCGGCAGGAGAGGGCGAAAGTGCAAGTGTACACTGTGTGGAGAGCAAAAAGAAGTTACAGAGGGAAGCAAGGGTGATTTGTGAACGAGAAAAAAAGGACAAAAAAAAAGCATCATATACGGCTGGAACACCACGTGGCCGCGATCCAGCAATGAAAAAATTTTCTGTTTATGCGCATGGACAGGGGCTCAGGTCCAGAAGGGGAATTCTGCATTGATGGAAAAGCGCGGGCGGCGGTCGCCCCATAGAGGCACGAGCAGAAAGAGACGAGGAAGTGAAAGGGCGATTCGGGTGAACGACAATATGGATCTGGCACGAGCTGAAACGAGCACGCAGGCAACACGTAACTACTATCTGGCAGCGAACGGCTCATCCGCTTCTACTCGCGGATAGCCTCGAGAGCGCAGAGGCGTGGGAGGGAGGGAGGGAGGGAGGGACGAAGTGGGTGGAGTCGGAAGAGACAACGGCGAAGCAGAAATCGAGGGGGGGAGGGGCAATGCTCTCCACACGACCGCCAGCTCACGTCGCGCGGGATGTCCGTTCCCGCGCGTGCGGGTAGCGGGCGAGCGGCGTCGCTGGCTGCGGGGGCGGGGCGCGGACGGAAGCGTCGCAGGGGTGGGGTGGGCGCGGTCATCCGAGCGCGCTTATCGGTCGCGATCGATCTGCCGCAGCCGGGGACAAAGTTTTAATGATTAAGCTCGCGCGGGCGCGGCGGCAGCGGCAGCGGCGGCGACGGCGACGGCGGCGGCGGCGGCGGCGGCGGCGGCGGCGGCGGCGGCGGTGGTGGTGGAGGCGGCGCTGCCGCCGCGGTATTGAGCGGGAAGAAGCGCCGGAGCCGCCGCGACGCTGCGGCGGTGGCGGCCGCCACCCCCACCGGCCCCGCACGCCCCGCGCCCGCGCACGCGCCCGCTCACGCCCCCGCGCCCGTGGCCCGCCGCCGCCGCCGCCACCGCTGCCGCCGCGTCGACCCGTCGTCATGGAGACGCGCCTCGCACGACGAGCCGCGAGTAAACACGACCACGGCTGCGGGGCGGCCCGACGCGACCGTCGGCTCGCGAGCCGCCCCCACAACCGCGGGCTCCCTACACGCCCCACGACGACGGTTCGGTTCGATTCCCGCCGCTGCCAACCCCCCCCGCCTGGGTGGATAGATGCAGGGTCGGACGGCAGCTGGTGCGGTCGGCTGCGGCGGTGTGGGTGGCGGGGGCTGCCACTCCTGCCGGACGGCTGGCGACAGGCGGACGGACGGCCCGACGCGGGGTGGGGCGGAGGGTGTGAGGGAGAGGGAGGGAGGGGGAGGCGTGCGGCCCGCCGCATGATCTTGCCATGCGTTCGCGCGTCGCTTTACACCCGCCCGCCACTCCGCTCCGCGTCGCGCTGCGCCAGCCGTGCCGCGGTTGGCTGTCCATTCAGCCTGCAGGGGCCTCCAATGTAATAGTACCTACAGGCTCTCTCCAAATTCAGGAACCAGGGAGAAAGGTTGCACCCTTTCGGGATGGAAAGTGCAAGTATAATATCTTTGATCCCGGTGATTAAGCTGATAAGTCATAAACACTTAATTTTACAGGAGAGCAAAAAAAACACCTTTAAATGAACTAAATCAGGGATTAATAATATTGAAACGAAGGTGATACTCAAACAAAACTATATTTGTGTAGATTTTGTGTGAATATCATTAATCGCTTATTTATAGCATTAGTTTAAATTTGTTTTTTACTCCCTTGTAAAATTAAGTTTTTTTGGTAGGAGGAAAATGGATCACGGGATCGGTCAATTAATGGAAAACACTAGTTTGCCAACGTTTCGGAATATTTTATTCCATCATCAGGGCTTACTAATACATATAATGGTCAACCATAATGTTTCTCCACAGCACAACTCCAAGAAACTTTCTTTCGGGCCGTGGCCATGGTCGGACCTGCTATGGACGTGGGTGCTTCAGCAACTCTGTATTGGAGTTGTGCTGTGGAGAAACATTATGGTTGACCATTATATGTATTAGTAAGCCCTGATGATGGAATAAAATATTCCGAAACGTTGGCAAACTAGTGTTTTCCATTAATTGACCGATCCCGTGATCCATTTTCCTACTACTTATTAACGGTCGTGATTTCTACAATGGTAAGTTTTTTTGACTTATCAGTTTATTCACCGGGGTCAAAGATATATTCTAGACGTAGCTCATTAGACAATCATAAATTTAAAGCTCAAAATCACCATAATTTACAATTTTATTGCTTCTTGATATAGGTTCAATCATTTCATTCTTCTGAACTTCTCGTACGTTGGATTACTTTAATTTATCGTCAAAAACCAAAGTGAAGTTATGAAGTTATTCAAATATGAATTTCTAAATTTGAAAAAAAGGGTTTTTATTTGTAAAGATTGCATAAATATCCTTTTTGGCTTGTTTTATTCATATTCCACCTACAATGTATGTCAATCCTATCTGGACGCGTTAAAATGCTCAAGCAAGAAGCTAAAACTAGGATACACCTTACAAATTCAAAGGTAAACTCCAGACTTTACTCAACCTGCTCGCAGTAAATTGAATACTAGTACTTGTCCACCAGTCAACAAATCTTCATGTGCTGAAAAAGCAAAAGTTTTACTCAGAGGATATTTATCTAATATTTCCAGTCCATGTTAATCTCGAATAGAGAGAACTGATATTTCTGTGTCCCAGTCAGAGCAATAATATGAATACAAATTCCCTACATATCTTCAGGCAGGTACGTTTAGAGACTCCTCTAGTGTAAAAAAAGGACTTAATCCTGTTATGACGCTTATAAATGTAACAGAAAATGTATTTTCCACCATGGAAACAAAACAAGATTATATTAAATAATATTCGGTATACCCCGACGACTTCGTTGCTGGTCCTCGAGTAAACAAGAATCCACAAAAACAATAAAGAAAGATGTTCACCAATCCCCGATACGACGATTTTCTACATGAAGATCATTATTTTTAAGACAATACCTACTTGAATGTTTATATTATATGAGTATTCTTGGCAAATGAACAAGCTCAAAGAACTCTTTAAATATCTTGGATGTGCAGTAATATTTTGCAGAAAAACAGCAACACATCTTTAAAACTGACACACAACTTTTATTATATATTTTCAACAAGAAACATCCCAATAATATCTGTTGCAATTTCTGGCGACTCAAGTCTCAACGACTAAAGGTGTTAGTTGTCGGTTAAATATAGAATCTACTCCGCATTGCAACCAACTTCCTAAGGAAGTTATCCAGTGACTGTGAGTGTATGAACAATACTGATCTCAAATTATGAGGTGCTCCCAGTAATATTATGTCTTGTACTTCCAAGTCTCTTTTGAATGGGCTGGGAGGCTAGAGAAAAAATACACAACAAATCCACATATGGATTTCCAAACTCTTGCATTAAGAACTTTTCTGCCTCTTTGGCTACGAATTTAACATCAATGAGTAGAAATATTTTTTCTCCTAATTCCAAATAACAATATTTGTTTTGTTGTTGCTATCGTACATCAGTAAGAATTTATTGGTCGAACAGTATTATGCACAGAAATCACAAGTTTTGGTGAGTGTTCGTTGCATTTGGAGCTTGCACAAGTTTGAGAACGATACAGGTCTGTCAATGGAGATAACAACAGACTTTATTTTTCCTTTTCCTGCATTCGGACTTTGTTAGACTTGGACCAGCTGAGAAGATATGTTGATTGATTGATTGATTTTTTCGTGTTTCCGGGCGCGTCAACTGCTTCGGTCATTAGTCCCGTTAGTGTAGTGGATGTTTTTCTCGGGAGATGGCAGTGATCTTCCCCCGCTGGACGGCGAGATCCGGCGCCGACCTACCGTCGGCTAGTGGGGTTTCGCCCTAACCAGGACTCTCCCACCAGCGGGGCACCGCCCCAGTCGGGACAAGCTCTAAGCTCTCGACCAGTCTCCCGGAATATGTGGTAGTGTAGTGAATGTTAGTGTAAGTGTGTGTGTAATGTGTGAGGATAGGACAAGGAAGATGAAGGACAGATCGCGCGCGGTCCGTGGCCCGTTTGGTAGGTTACGAGAAGATATGTTCAATGGTTTCTACCTGTTCCTAATAAATGCGAGATTTATTATCTTGAGAAATTTCGGGAATCGCTTTATCATAATGTCTTCTCATTATTATGATTATTTATTACTATTAATAGTATTAATGTTGCTAATTTCCAAAAGCAATTAATTCGCTTGCTTTTATCAAAATATTTTAAACGAAAATGAAGAAACGCAGGGCTGTTATCCAGTTTTAGCCCACTCTGCGCGGTTGCGCGCTGGCTCGCCAGCCGCGTCCTTGACACATCTGTTCCCGCGGCCCGCCCCCAGACGCCTGGCCCCTCCCACTCTGCGCGCCCGGCGCTGCACGCAAGCCCTTCCCTCCCGGCGTTGATGGCGCGCCCGTCTCCGGGGTGAAGTCTTAATGAAGGCGATGTATTCGTCTAGACCGAGTTTCTATCCCCTAGGAGGTTTCAGCTTGCAGTGTTTTAGCGCTCGGGCGCGGGAGCAGGAGAGGGGAAGGCGGGAGGTGGGGAGGAGCGAGGGCGCTGTGGGGGCGGGGCTGGGGAGCGGGTGAAGCGTGACAATGCAGCGGCTCGGGCCCGTTGCCGGTAGATAGCGATCGGGGTCATCCGATGACCCTGTGCGGCGTACGCAGCAGGAGAGTAGTCCCCGGCATCTACACACAGCACCCTTGTCACCAGGCTGTTGCCATTATTCTCGCCCGCTGAGCACTCGAGGGAGACGCCCTGGAGCCGGCAGAATGTCGCTCTCAAATTCACATCTCCGCAGCTCGGGTTTCGGTGCTGGACGAGGAGAATGGGCATGTGTTCACGAGACAAGTCGCGATTTCCATTTATCTCTCGAAGTAGCTCGATATCCGATCTCTCGAATTTTGGAGCATGTTACGGAAATAATGACGGGATAAAAGAAATCTCAGATTGGTTAAATCGACTTCGAAGCCTTGTGCATATTCATTTCATCGCGCCTCGTCCCTCTCGCATTTTTCACTGAATCGATTCGGGTCTCTCGTTTTAAGATCAAGTACGATTTTAACGTAATTTTATTTTACATTCAGAAGTTCATAAACTGTGTGTCAGCGGAAGACCCAAGCAAGGGTCTTGAGGGTAAGTGACCTTTCTTTGAACCTGGAAATGTTTCATTATGAATAAATAAATATATTTTATTTCATTATCATCGACATCATAAATTAGCCAGTGTCAGAGAGATCTCACGATGTCCACTGGTATTTGTTTATTTCATCCTGCTCATTTTGTAGTACCCGACACTGCGTGTCAGGGAGCAAGAAAATTGACACAATACAGCCAGGCCCTGAACGTACTATTTAGGGCAGGAAAGACCCATTCAAATTTTGTCCTGAGTCGCCTTTTCGGTTTCGGGTTCCTTTAAACGTCGTACATGGACTAAAACCAGTTGGCTTCAGTTTCCTTACGAATGAAGGACTGTTAATTAAGGATTTTCTACTCGTACAAACCCTACAACTTCAGCCGGATTTGAACCCGTGAACCTGAAATATGATTCTCTCACACGTTGACTGTTACACCAACCACAGCAGCGAAATATATTATTAAAATATTAAAATTTATATTCAATTGACTTATTAGTGTAATAATATATTATTACATATTTGAAACACCACGACATAATTTGCAATAATTGCAAATACGGCATTCCCTAAAAAACTATTTTAAGTTCCACATGTGCCTTCTCCTTAGGCAATTTCTTGTTCGGCCTTTGGGATATGTGCACAACACAGACACACACACACACACAATCTCACGCACACACTTATTTCCGACAGAACTATTGTTGTATAATCATTTACCCTTGTTTCTGTGAATCGGAAATATTAGGTCAGTGCTTTGAATACACAATTTGCGTGGAAACTTCCTCGAATACTAGTTTTCCATCAATGACGAGGAGCTCTGAAGAAAATGCACAAAATGTCTCCGGACTCTCATAGAAGCACTTTCAAAATGAAACACTCGTCGTCGTGTACACTGCAACTCGCTTTGCACTTCAATCTCACTTTTGCGTACGAAAAAAATTCCCATGTGTGTACAACACGTTGGAAGTCGCTTATCACGCGTGTTCTCTCAGCAACAGGCACCTGCCATGACATACCGGGCACTGGGGATGCGTTTCAACTTCTCCACTCGACTTCCCTTGCAACGCTTGTGCCCCACCCAACTTCACATTGCATGGCCTCTCCAAAGCACCTTTCGTCGTTGCACTGATCTCAAGGGGAATGCCATAGGTCACGTCCCCCAACTTCAAAAAACTCGCTTTCAGTCGTCCTTCATGGCTGCTCTAATCTATTCAACTTCCTTCACTTTTATGTAAATAACTTATGCCACCTTGGAAATTAACATATATATACGATTCCAGTTCTTGAAAAATCTAATTAATTTTTAAAAAGTTGAGTAAGAAGCTGAGAAACAATGAATATTGCAAATATGTTTATTCTGAAACTTAATTTTGCACAATGTGTACCTTTAACTATCATGGGGAGCAAACGTGAAAACGAAAGCTCTATTATTACAGGTACTATCGTTTCAGTGCGAACTATTCCAGTTATTACGGCGCTTCTGAAAAGTTATTTCAAGCCCGCTCCTCAAAGAATGTTTCGTCTAAATGATATGCAAAAAAGGAAAAATTCGTGGAGCTAATAAATAACCACACACATTCCGTTGAAATTTGCAAACTCGAAAGCCAAAGTAACCTGTAACTCTTCTAGGTAAATGAAAATGACAGGCATCGGCCGATTAGTGAGTAGAGAAATCCAATATTCACTCGTATCTGTAGCTCAATTCCACGAATCTAAAAGAGCAAACATGTGATCGATTTCCAAATGCCACCATTATAAAATTAATATGCTTGCACCTTCATGTAATGCAGCGAAGTGTATAATTCTGTTATGTTCAATAAATTCTACGAAAAATATCATTTAAAACTGAATTTGATGCTTTGTGCTTCAAAATAACAGACACATGTTACGAAATATTAGAGTTTTAGGAAAACACTTTTAAAGACAAAAAAAAAATGGTTTGCAATTTGAAAGAAAGGAATCCCAGGAATCTGGAGAAGAGAAAATTGATGAGCATCTAAACGCCGATCAGCAGAAAATACAACACGAAGAATAGAAATAACGATACACAATATTATCAAAGTTCGAGAGATCAGAATATACACACCAAAAGGTTGTCTAAAATAGTGTTAAAATAATTATTACCATAAAAGGTAAAAATCTATCAAAGGGATAATTTTAAACTCAATTTTTATCATCATGAATAAAAAATAATACACTTTTGCAGCATGGAAATACATTTTAATTCATCTCATGAGATAGTGTTGTTGGGGCTGAAATTATATTTGTTACGAACGATGTTATCTTCACCATTATATTTTAATTACATTTCGAGTACGAAATGTCTCGCGAGATGATGAAATAATTGAGCTATCCTCCGAAAGCTCGTCTGCTGTTGCGCTCACAGCTCATCTCATTGGAAGAAATCCGTGCCGCAGTTTCCGCGAGATAGACAAACAATTAGAGGAAATTATCATAAACGAGTGGAAGGGAATTGTGTACATATTGCGAGCGCGGCGGCGATTTATTTGGGAAATGGGCCGGCGGCGGCGACGCCGGCCACGCGGGGCTCTGGCGGCGGCGCCGGGGGACTTCATGAGCCGCTTGATGAACAGCCGAGCCGGTAGGGGGGGGGAAGGGGGGGGGGCTTGCCGCGTGGGGCGAGGGGAAAGAGGCGCGAGGACGGCGGTGGCGGCGGCGTGGCGGTGACTCAACTCTCGGCCGGCGGCGCGGGTGGTGATCGCGATGACTGTGGATGTGGAGGCGATGGAGGAAGAGGCGATGGAGGAAGAGGCGGTGGAGGAAGAGGCGGTGGAGGAAGAGGCGGTGGAGGAAGAGGCGGTGGAGGAAGAGGCGGTGGAGGAAGAGGCGGTGGAGGAAGAGGCGGTGGAGGAGGAGGCGGTGGAGGAGGAGGCGGTGGAGGAAGAGGCGGTGGAGGAAGAGGCGGTGGAGGAAGAGGCGGTGGAGGAGGAGGCGGTGGAGGAAGAGGCGGTGGAGGAAGAGGCGGTGGAGGAAGAGACGGTGGAGGAAGAGACGGTGGAGGAAGAGGCGGTGGAGGAAGAGGGCGCGGTGGAGGCAGAGGCGCAGGAGGAGGAAGAGGCGGTGGAGGAAGAGGCGGTAGAGGAAGAGGCGGTAGAGGAAGAGGCGGTAGAGGAAGAGGCGGTAGAGGAAGAGGCGGTGGAGGAAGATGCGATGGAAGAAGAGGCGGTGGAGGAAGAGGCGGTGGAGGAAGAGGCGGTAGAAGAAGAGGCGGTGGAGGAAGAGGCTATGGAAGAAAAGGCGATGGAAGAAAAGGCGATGGAGAAGAGGCGGTGGAGGAAGAGGCGGTAGAGGAAGATGCAGGGGAAATGGAGGAAGAGGCAGAGGCGATGGAGGAAGAGGGGGATGCGGTAGAGGAAGAGTCGGTAGCGGTGAAGGAAAAGGTGGTGGCGGTGACGGCGGAGATGGAGAAGGTGACGGTGGAGGAAGACGCGGTGGCGCTGGAGGATGAGGCGGCAGGAAGAGGAGCAGGGGCGATGCTATGGCGGCGGTAGTGGCAGTGGCGGCGGGGCGGTGGTGGTTTCGGAGGCGGGGGTGATGGCGATAGTGGTTACGGTAGCAAGGGAGGAGGCGGTGGCGGTGGCGATGAGGTGATTGGAGTGGGTGAGAGTGGCGGTAGTGATGGCGGTGGCGACAGCTAACGCGGAGGCTATAGCAAAGGCGAAGATCGAGGCGTATGCTGAGGCGGTGAAGGGGTGGAGAGGGATGCCCGTTGTTCGAAATCTCTACCCTTGCCTTTGCAGCTGTCGGAGCCGCCACCACTCTCACCACAGACCGATCTTTTTTCCTATAACATCTTCTCTGTGATTATTTTTCCAGAAACAGTAAAATAAATATTTCTTGAGTGAATCATTTTTATTACTGCCAGTAAATGGTAAAGTAATAATTTCCCTTGCTTAATCTGTACGCAGGCTCATAGATTCGTATAACTACAGGGAAGAGAATGTTCAACATCAGTTAATTAAATAGGCCCCCAAACACGAAATGTCTCTCAGAATTTTGTAATGATTTTTTTTGTTCAGAAGAGTGGTTGAGATGTAGCAAATACATAACTGCTTTGTAAATGGGATTTGGGGATCGTTTCACACAACTTAAGGGCGTAGTGTCAACATTTTATTGAGTTTAGAATACGACTTGTCAACAGATGGATTACTAATATGGAATCATATAATAAGTAATTTCTCACAGAGAATTGAAATATTAGGCAAAAGGTGAAAGCTGCAATGAAGAAGAATAAAAAGAAAGGAATAAAAAGGAAGGAAAGACGAAAACAAAGAAATCCACAAAGAAAAGAGATTAAGGTAGAAAGGAAAGAAGAATAAAGAAGGGAAGAAAAGGCGTATAGTCAAATATACACACACTCCGAATCCTCACGAACTCATTTGCGGTAAATATTAAACGGAGGCTGATTTGTTACAGTAGAGTGGCATAGCAATGAATAAATTTCCCTTAATTACGTGAGTCGTTGTTAAACCTATATATGAAAATAAACATAGATGTTGTGGTGTACAAAAAAGAAAATATCATGTTTCCTTACACTGAATGGTTATTTTAGAAAGTTATGTCAGACATTTTTAGTGAAATCATAAAATATTTGCTTTGTGAAACAATACAATTTGGAAAGAGGTGGCGGAAGAATTAAAGGGGCGTGATTTAGAGGCAACATAAATCACAACACAAAAAGAGAAAACGAAAAGTAGTCAATTCCCTTTAGTACTTAACGACTCATTCTATTACTTAAAATCTCATTGTATTTTCTTACTAATCGTATTTTTTAATGAACTTGTGATTACAACCAGGAGCACTGAATTTTTTAATAAACGAAGTCGAGGGTGAAATAGCAGAAGAAGCACTGCACATTGCCGTCCTTTTCCTTCCCCCCACTATCCAGGCGTCTGACGTCCATCTCGTTTCCCTGCTACCCTCCTCGGCCCTTGTCGATCTCCCCAACGTCGCCGCCGCCGCCGCCGCCGCCGCCGCCGCCGCCGCCGCCGCCGCCGCCGCCGCCGTCGTCGTCGTCCCGACTGTCGTGGCCACGGCCGTCACCCCAGCCTCCGCCTGCGCCTCTGCCCCCGCCGCCGCCCCCCTCGGCGCGTGCCCGGCGGGCGGCGGGGCGGCTTTGCGCCGATACGCATCGCGGCAGGGGCGGCGCGCCGAGATTTCGCGGTGCCGCCCCGCAGTCGTTCATTACGTCGGGGGCGGCGGCGGCAGGCGGAGGCGGCGGCAGTGGCGGAGGCCGAAGCGACGGGCTGCCGGGGTCCCGGAGGCGGCGGCGGCGGTAGTGGCGCGGGGGGCGGGGCAGGGCGGAGGAGGGCGGGAGAGCAGGCGCGAGCGGACCGCTTCACAATTACGGGCGGCAGCCGCTCCGGCCCCTCCCCTCACCCGGGCCCGCCCCGCTCCCCGCGAACCCGCCCCGCCCCCGCCTACCCCTCCCTAGCCCGACCGCGAGCGCGCCCCTCCGTCCCTCTGTCCTTCGCGCCCGTCGGGCCCCGCAGCCAGCGGAAATTGCGAAACCAATCAGTGCATAAGTAAGCGGCGGGCCCCCGCCGCCCGCGCTCCGCCGCCACCGCCGCCGCAACTGCCTCGGACCTCGACCGTCGCGCTTCCCCGCCGCCCGCACCCCCCCCCACCCCGCCCGCGCCACCCCTGATCCGAGCCTAGCTTCGCTCCGCTCCGCCTCGTCTCCGTTCCTTCCTCTTCTGACTGCGACCCCTCCGGCTCGGGACGAGACTTGAGGCGGTCCGGGGCGAGGACGGGACGGGTGGACGGGTGGAGGGGTGGCTGGGAAATGCGCGGGGCAGGGCAGGGCGGGGTGGGGCGGGGCGGGGCGGGGCGGGGCGGGGCGGGGCGCGGCAGGCAGGGACGCCAGACGACCGGCGCAGCGACTTCGATTTCGAGAAATCGCTGCCTCAAATTGAAGCGGTTTGCCGTTTAGAGTGTTATAACTCCGTGCGAAACGGATCCATCTGGAGAAACGAGGGTACTTTTTCTTTCCTTCGAAGTTTACTTACTGTTTCATCCAGCCAAGGCGCGCTCCTCCCGCTCTATCGCGTTATATGCCCCCGTAAAATGGCAGAAACATATTTTCCCAATCGCCCTTTTCGAGACATATTTCAGATATTCGCTCTCATTCCAATGCGAGGAAGGAACGGAGAGGGGTCACAGTTTTCCCATTATAAGTTAAATTACTAATATTCCTCCTCCTTCTTTCTGCTTTCTTCGTTTTTGATTTTAAATCCATTTCTTCAGTAGTGCTATTTCTTCAGTTTTGTCTCGCTTTTCCTCATTTTAATGAGTTACTTCCTTCGATCGTCCTCCGCCCCCCCCCCCGCCTGGAATATTTACATTCGTTTGCATTATGAAACTTTGTGGACATTTCTTTCGAATCTTCTACAAAATCATTTCTCTTAAGATACAACTTTCAATAAACGATGAATTTTATTTAATGTATAATCACTCTTGTTTCGGTTCACAATTAAGATTATATCTATAGGAAAGACGCAGCATTTAATTTTAAAATGTGGTATTCGAATATTTCTGTTGCGAATTTGATTTGCTTATTCAACCAGATGCTACATTAATTTCGGAAACAAGTAGAGAAATAGTTTGTATCAATTTAAGCCAGTAGTAATCACTTCATGCATTAGCAACTCACAAATGGTATCATACATATCTTTAATACGAAAAGTTGTTCCAGGGCTCGATAAGAGCAACGTTTGGTCATTTTTCATTAAAGAAATATTGGCGTTCGTATTTACATATGAGGTGTCGTATTCAAATACAACCACAAACTGATTCCATTTCACGAACATTCATTAACTGAGGTTTATTTCCATAATGAAGCTATTGCAAACGAAGTTCGCTCTTCTTAGAAATGAGAAAAGATTTCAATACCCACACATTTCTGAATTAGGAAATAAAATAAACGTGATAAAAACTAAATAAAATAAAATAAAATAAACTCAATGCATTATCAATATTATTAAAATTTTATCAAGAAAGAACAAAGAAGAAAGACATTTATTTGCTTTGGTAGGAAGGTCTCCTTTATTCCTTTGTGGAAGAATATTTGATATTGGGAAGGGTTTCATGATAAGACGCCTTCGCGACTACTTCTAAGGCCTCCCGCCTCTGATCTAGGCTGAGGCTCCAGAGTCGGACGAGTCCCGTAGGAAATAGATGGATCCTCTGGTGACGCAGCGCCGCTAAAGAATAAAAGAACAAGTACGGGCGTCGAAACGGCTGCTTTTAATCTCGGGCTCCCTCTGGCGGCCGGCGCGGTGTCTGCGGAGGGGGGGAGGGGGTGCAGGGGCGGGGAGGAGGAAGGGGCGCGGGGCTGTCGGCGGCAGGCGCTGTCCGGCTGATTGCAGGGGCGGGGCCCGATGATACTCCGATTCGCGCTGCCACTTTCAACGGCCGCGCCCGGCGCGCGAGAGGGCGCGAAAAAGCGAGAGCGGGCTGCGAAAGCGAGAGAGGACGACGAGAAAGGACGCCGGGCCGGGGGCGGGGGGAGAGGGTGCGTGTGAGAGTGAGTGGCCGCGAGTGGTCGTGAGTGGGTGGGAAAAGGTGTGAGGGAGTGGGAAATGGAGTGAGAAGTAGCGAGAGGTTATCCCAGTTTGTGAGAATACAACGAGAAGTGAGAGGTTATTGGGAGGATGTGAGAGGGAGTGAGAAGGTTTGAAAGGGAGAGGGAGGTTTAGATGGTGAGGTGTGCAATGTAGTGTGGTAGTGGGACGAAGAGATACGCGTGGTTATAAGAGGATGAGGAAATTAGTGTGAGATATAAAAAGCAGCAAATGTATTTCATAATTCGAGAATGAGATGATTAGACAGGGTATGAGAGGCTATGGTTGGTTTGATGAGAGAGGAAAGGAGAGAGAGAGAGAATTTGAATTATACTCCAGAAAATACCCACAGGGATTTGAAACACCACATTCCAAAGCCATTTGTCAAAAGGCCTGTTGACTCACGTCAACTGCACACTGGTAATTGTTTTACGTGCAGTATTTGCTGATTACACTTGTTCTTCGACAAATATCAGAAATATCAAACTTGATCACTAGATTCTATGCTTATATCGATATTTGTGTAGACAATGTAGTTCTGAATGTTTAGAACTCTATGTAGGAAAACCACACGTAACTGAATTTGCTGTTGTTATTTTTCTTGGATAAAACAATGAAATACTGTCACTATAAAACGTAATATTTTAGAACAATATAGATTGCTATCGATATTTAAATTATACAATATATACGACCAATAGCACATGTGAAAGTCGAAATTTTTCAATTATCCAAAATTTGGTTCGCCACGATCCAAAACGACGGAATTCTTTCAGGTTTCTTTCTTATGAAAAGTTATGTCATTCATAAATTTTAGATTTTCGCCGTTACACAACACAAAATCGAGATGAAAAATGTTCACAACTTATTCAAAAGAAAAGGTGCAGTGAAATTTTACTGTCCGAATATTAATTTAAAAATTAAGCTAACTTGATACACAATATTAAAATTTAAACTACGAGAACTTCCGACTCTGTAGCATACCTCTGCACTCAGAAAGAGGTTTTTGATGGACTCAAACTTTATATAAGAAACATAATCAAAGGTAAATGCTTTCAATTCGGAAGTGGAATCCCCAGAAATATTTTGGAGCGAGGGCGTTTCCAAAACTCACATTCGAAACATAATGATTTACCCAACTCAATTTTCACGCAGTTGATTTAATTGCATTGATACAAGTTATTTATGCTACACTGTTTAATAAAGATTAACTGCTTTCAAATTACTCATTTATTCAATTAGAAGAAAATCTACTAATTTCTGGAAAATTGCATCATCTTTCGGAAGGGGCAAATTTCCCTAATTTCCTCTCCCCCTCGTGAGCGGGCCCCTGCCATATTCCATAACGAAATCCCGGCGGTCCCCGTGAACCGGGAGAAGCACGCGAGAGGCGTTCAGTGGCCGGCGTTCAGTGGGCGCGGACGAGGGCGCAAATGGGAGCGGGCGCCGATAGGCCTCTGCGGAAAGAAGGAATTTTAAAAACGACGTCGACGCTCTCGCATGGCGGCGAGGGGCCGCTTGGCGAGGCTCTTTGACGAGCCGATGAGTGGCGCGGCGGGGGCAGCGGCGGGGGCGGGCGAGCAGAGGGAGAGGAGGAGGGGGGAGGGGGCGAGGGCGTGAGTGGGCGGGCACGTTACCCGCCATGTCCGCCAGGTATTTATGCGCAATAGCGCTGCTAACTCGATTTCCGGAGCCGTGATTCGATTGGAAGCACGCCCGCTTGCAGCCGTTCGGAAAACAAGGCGAAGGGAAAGTGGAAAGGGAAAGTGGAATGAAGGGAACGAGAAGTTGCAGGAAGGCGAGGAGGAACTTGTAGGGCATAAAAGAGCAGAAAAAAAGACAGGATGAGATTAATACATGGTGCCGGAATATCTCAAACACAACAACGAAGGAAGAATCGCAGACAGAGAAATAGTTAAGTTAATTCCCAAGCTGTTTAGTTCATGTTTTCATATGTAAATGACAGAAAGAGACTTAAGAAATACAGAAGCAAAAATGTAAGGTATTAAATAAGGAACAAAACAAGAGTGCTCACACAATGCTGAAATACGAGAACATGAAATATTATACAAGTGGGATCCTTACAGGTTGCTGCAACAAATGAAATCTTGAAAGTAATGTATCTATTGACAATAAATTATCATATTATTAACCTACAATTGGCGAAAAACAAATCGACGGCAAACACTACAGCTGTTTTGTTGGGATTCAGGTGGTACAGAAATGTAATCACGATACACTTAAATTTGTTAATTTAGCGCAGACGGTTGGACAGTGAATTATGATGCAAGAAATGAGTTCTGAAGTAGCACAGCGCGTATATGGGAAAGGTGTATGTGGATAAAAAGATCGTAAAGACAGATGCGAACGTAAGCAATGCCAGAGTTGATGGTACACTAAGGGTGAACGGGATATAAAACAACGATGGATTTTGTGGCACCATAATGAAGAACTTTTATGTTTCCTTATGCTTGCAATGGAACCTTATTGATCTTGCAATACATAGGTCAATGCTGGATCTATAAATTCAAATCCATGGCTTTTTCAGGAACGAAGAGGTCTCATATAGTGGCCAAATAGGAAAAAAAAACAGTACAGAGGAGTCCTTGATAAAGGTGAAGATAAAAGCCAGAAATGGCTTCCACTGCAGCCGCCTGAGCGATCGCTGGAGTTCGAATGCGCATTTAGAGCACCTACCGCGCCGATGCTCCGCGTACAGGATCCCGGCGGTTATTACGTTTTTATGTACCCACTATGAGACGGTACGGGGACCATAAACTAGGGAGAGTCCGACGTCTCTAGCCAAGACGTAACCTCGTTTATATTCCAACATCACGTAGCTGGCTTTGTAAACATTTAAATTTCGCGTATTTCATGTGTGCAGGCGATAAAAACAGCGGTTTGGAATGTGTGACGTAGGTGACTACGTTCAATGAAGTCTGCCACATAACGTTAATGTGGGATATAAAAAGTAAAAGATTTGCGAGACTTCTTGGATCGTAACCGCTATAAATGAATTGGAAATGAAAAATTTTGCCCGACAAAGGAGAACATCCTAAAGGATATTCTGGGAGCCAAGTATCTTTACGCGTCAGTGTTATCGCAGATATTGTTTTCTTATCGCTTAATAATAACAATATTCTAGTTTCTTTTAACCATGAAAACCATATTCTTCAAATATATACGAAAAACTTTCAGTTTATTGAGTGTTAAACAAGGAAATATAACTCCCACAACATAATTAATAAAATTAAAAATACATCAAATAAAAAATCAAAAGAAAAAGAATTTCATTTCCGCTCACATTAAAGCTAGAATCTCAGAAAAGGCAACTATGCTTACCATACATTATCGAGATATAGCCGTCAGCAGTCATATAGCCTTAAATCCATATTTTTTTAATTACTGAATGGCATGTATATCGACTTCACAATGAAAAGAATTGATGGGAAATAAGCTATTCACAATAAATCCTTCCAATTAAAGCCATATGAAACAAGCAAAATACCTATTGAATCGCTCTTTCTCTTCGTACAACAAAAATAGGAACTAATCCGATTTATTTCATAATTCAATGTGCAAACCTTGGTAAAAATTACTAAAAATATTTTTCGTTTAAAGAGAAATGTCTTCTCAATTTTACTAGGTGAACTCTATACGTTTTTATTAAACATATCCCTAAATAAACATAGTTCGTATTTATTCTGCAATGGACACACAATTTATGTATCAAAATTGACATTTAAGCAAGTATTGAAAAAGAAAATTAAACATAAGACAACCCATGATATTCTTTTTATTCGGCTTGGGAACATAACCGGTACATCATTCTTAGTTTCCTACCCGAATGCGGAAATAAATACGTTTCGCCGATGAAACCTTTCTTGCGCAGAATTATTTCTTAGTACAACGCACAAAGCCTGAAAAATTAAGAGCGTTTGTCCTCATATCGGAAGCCCATTGAGCCAAACTTCATAATACATTATATTACGCTCCGCATTTTCGTCAACGGAGCACGAGGCCGATTCGGTTGCTTGGACCTGACAACAAAGACAACTCCTGCGCGGAGTATTACTCCCTCCCGCTCCCGAACAGCCCCATTGTCCTCCGCCAGACTGCTCCGGCGCTAATAACGCGTATCCCGCGCCGAATTGTCGCCCAAGCGCGCAAGAGGGGGCGGGGCGGTCGGGGGAGATGCTACATGGACGACGAACCACCAAGAGGAACTATCAACAGCAAAACTGATGGCGTGGAGGACGAAGAAGAGGGTTGGAACGTAACACAAAATGTCGCACGAAAGTTACAGAAAACAAATCGCATCATGGAGAAGAAATTAGACGTGAGAGATAACGGTTGGGCAAAACAAAAAAAAAATGGTATGGGGTTATTTTTTAAGACGAAGACGCCAAATGCAAGAATGAGTGACGAGATGCTGAACCCGTAAAGAACAATGATAAAAATATTCAGAAAACAAACAGAAAAGTGAAGAAGCTTATTTAGGAAGAGAAAGCGTAAATGAAATTAGAAGCGTTTAGATAACTGAGAACCGTCGGATGTGAGTATCGAAGGGAGGACATACTTGGCGCTTCGTTGACGGGGAAAGAAAGAAGAGGAATGACCAACAAAGAATATGGTCGAGAACAAGGTAAGATAAGAAATGGGATGAAATATCAAAATTTTTAAAAAACTGAGAAAGGAGAAGTGCGTAATATAAAACGGGACTGAGAAGTAACGGTGGGATGATTGAAGGACCAAGAGGTGTATGGGAATATTATGGATGTGAGAAAACATCAGAAGAAAAAAGTTGCAAGCTGAGTTAACACTGACAAAAAAAATTGAAAGAAAAGAGACCAAACGATTGAATACGCTTAGTTTTGACGAGAAAGTAAATTTAAACGCAGATATGGTTTCTGAAATGGAGGGAGAATGCTGGCAAATACACTGAATTAAAACCTTCGCCAGTCACACAGAGAATATGAGTTCGTTGGTATGATGTTGCAAATATACGCACAGCAGGTAAACTGCTTATATCCACAATACCGTTGCTGGAAAAATTTGAGCATCCACAGTCATCACGGGCAAGTTCCAAATTAAATACGCCGGGGAATGAGTTTTGCACACAAAATGCAGTTAATTACAATACGCGCATGAATCCCTAGATAACAGTAAAGAAGAACCTATTCCGGCGCTGCGCAACGCGGGAGATCACAGGGACGGCGCGGCTCCGGGCGGAGGGAGCGAGGCGGAGAGAGCGTCGAGCGGAGAACGCAGGACGGAGGACGCCGAGCCACCGCGGGCGCCAACAAGGAACGGCATCCCAGCCGGACCGGGGAAATGAGAGGAGTGCGGAGGCTTTACCGCAGCCTGTTCTCCGCGCGGGCGACTCCGCGGCGGAGCGCGCTGCGGAGCGGGGCGGGGCGGGGCGGGGCGGAAGACGCAGGAGTCGGCGGAGGGACGACGGGGTGGGGGCGGGAGCGGGGGCGAGCCGTGCGCCGGAGGGGAACGAGGAGGGACGGTCGAGCGCCTCTGCATTTCGTGGAGGCGACGGCGGCGGTGGCGGTGGCGGCGGTACCTTCTACGTTCTCGCTCGAGGCCCCGCTTTGTGGCGGCTGCTTCCACTGTCTCGCCGCCACGCCGCCCCGCTCCGGGCCGCGCCCCGCCTCGCCCCAAGCACCGGAGGCGGTGGGTCGAGAACACGCAGGGGTTGAGGTGCTGATTCCGCCCATGCTAAGATCCGCGCGGGCCCTCGGGTGGCAAGCAGCAGAACGGCGGGTGGGCCAGGCGGGGAGGGGAGGGGCGGGATGGGGTGAGGGTGGCCCGGCGATGGCGCAGTGATTCCGCCCACTCGCGTCCCACCGTAATACTCAGACCATCGCCGGGCCGCGCGGGTGGGCGTGGCGCGGTGCGGCGCGGGCGCGCTAGCCCAGACGGTCGAATTGGCGCGCAACCGGCTAGACGCGAATTCGATCACGCCACGCTCCGCTGCGTGGCACGGCGGGGGGTGGGGGTCGAGGAGGGGGAAGGGGCGGGGTGACCGCACGGATGGGCCCTCCAATTTCCATCCGACGCGGGATGCGGGAGGCGAAGGCGGCGGCGGCGATGGTTGGGACGACGGAGGGGCTGGTGGCAGGAGGCGTCGCTGAGACAAGTCTCCCATGCGGAGTGAGCGAAACTTCCGACGCGGGAGCGAGCACATAATCGAATTACGTCATTTTCACCAGACAAAGATGGTCCACTAATTTACGTCAAATTCACCCAAAGTACCTACGAGTCTTTGTTTATCAGTGGCGCATCCAAGGGGAGGACTCATGGAGCTTCAGCTTTAGGCCCCAGAAGCTGAAGCATATTTAAAAATATAGGTTTTACTAATTGGATTTAGCAACGTAAGTCTTTCAATATCTCAGTTGGATAATTTATAAATAACAATAAATAAACAAATAAAAATATATCTTTTTTAAATTCAATATAAATTAATAAATATTATAATAAAACCTTTCACCTCTTGCCGCCTTCCTCCCCCAAAAGTCCTGATCCTGCCGTTTATCATCACATACATTTTGTGTTTCGTTATGTTTTATACGTTTTAATACGTTTTCAAAGAACGTCTCTTTCCGGAAGCGATTAACGTAGTTAAAACACATCATCCAACATAGTTCGCAAATTTGGACTTCAAACTTACGAAAACTAATTTGCAAACTAGTGCCCATATAATGAAATTGTTTGACTTTTATACTCAGTTTTAATGCTCCAAAACAAAATGCATTATGGTTTGCATAGGCGTAGATATACAGACCGAGATACTTGTCTAGCATTCTTTTTTCAATCTTTTGAACTCCTATGTATCAATATTTTCGTAGAGGAAATTTTCATCAACTGATATTTTTCCTAAGGAATGTGTTCAGCGGAGGTGATATGTAAAACTTATACTCTTTTGCATATAAAAGCAATTATTTGAAATTTAATTAGTCAATAAAGCTATTAAAAAGAAAAACATGCTCACTTTTGCAAATTCGTAGTCTCTTCAACACAGACGTATTTGCATGTTCCAGAGTCTAAAGAATCTAATGTGTAGCAGGAAGGCGAGTTTTGCAAAAGCAAGTTGTTCGTATCTCATGAGAATTTGCATGCAAAGGAACGTCTGCATTTGAAATAAACACAAATCCTCAACAGAAGGAAGTAATGCATAGAATCTTATAAAATGCATGAAGATGATGTCAAGGAAGAAATGCTAGAGACAGGCGAGCGCACTACCAACTTGACGCGCGTTTCACAAATGCGAGATTAACATCCGCACAGTACGTCCGCCGTACGTCTCAGGGAGGGGAGCGAATACAAACACTACCACGTTCCGGCGGAACATAGTTTTGTTTACTTTCGCATGCATTATATGTGTATTCGGTACGAACTCAGCCCTCATCGTCAATGCAAACGAACGCTCCATGGAAATGTATAAATATGAGCGAGGCGTGCGAGGAGCACAGATATCTCGATCACTCTTCAGTGTGTGAACCCCATGACCTCACCGGGGAGTTCCATTTGGTAGTCGACTCAATGTGCAAATCGCGATGGTAAGGTCGAAAGATTCCCGGTTGGGTGTTTCAGAGGCCCGTTTAAGGTCTATTTGAGCCAAATGTTCGTATTTCATTCATTCAATATATTTGATTTCACATATGAGTTTTCTAATCATTAGAAGCGCTTGATAATTTATGAATTTGATTAAGAGTAGGGGTATTCTATAGTTCACTAAGAGTAGCAGCTTCGGTTTTTTTATAACTTCTAAACATCAACAGATAAACTCACAGACGTGATTTAGAGACAATACCCTCATCGCCGAATCTTTGATTTAGAAATACTCACTGGGTAATGATCAGGTCTCAGTTAATCAGTTAATGAAATATTTGTTTATAAAATCACATCAACCACACCATAGAAATGTACATGCATATCGCATATCAGTAGAATTTCATAACCATTGAATATACGTTGTTTTATAGATGGTGCAATTAACGTACATTTAAATTATTTTACGATCTACATATTGAAATATGGTCGTGTTAAGATGAATAATATTATATGCATGAGAGTCATTTGTAAATACATACATGTCCTGAGTTAAGTTTGGTACCTCTTGGTTACATTGCTTTCTTTAGAAGAGTTGCGTTAGAAAGAATCCCTTGAATAAAAAACCAAAATATCCAAATAATTCGTAAAGGATTAAAATCGTTCCCTTTCATCCTTATAGTTGTACACAAATACAACTTTCTTTCGTGTGCCGTATCTAATGTTTCCATAAGATCATAAAAATGCAAGATCCCAGGTTCCTGGAAACCGTCGAGAAAATCTAGAATCAGCGTATCACCAATCACGCTTGACACCCCGTGTTGAAGTACGTGCTGACACAGGTCGGGCATTTCAAGGGGCAAGGGGCGGGGGAGGGGACCGGCTCTTGCGAGGAATGGAATGCAAACCGCGTGTGCGTGCAGGCGTGCGTGAAAGGGGAAGGAGTTTAAAGCTTGTAAAAGGTCGGGAATGTAGGGCAGAAAGTATTTAAGATATAAGATCTAAGGGCTATTTCGTCAATAGCAGTTTCGTGTGCGCGACAGCAGGGGAAAAGTACGGCGCTGTTTTACAGTATCGCGGTGAGGGTGCAAATCGCCATTTGCTGCACCTAATGTACCGAACTGAAAGAAAATGGGTACGTGAATGTAGATTTATTGCTAAAATATATGAGCGGAAGAAAAAAGTTTCGAGCAATAAAGTGCTTGAGTGTTTGATTGCCAATAATAAATGACTTTTAAAAGTATTGTATCAAAGGAATGCTGTGCTGAGAAAATATAGCGATTAAATGAATCTAAATGCACGTTGACTCTGAAGTCGGTGTTATTTTATTTCGCTGTTAAATTAAGAATTAAAGTGTGTAGTTCTATGGCATGCTCACACATATGCAGTCCGCGGGGTCCCGAGTTCTATTTCCGCTCGCGACTCTCGATTTTCGATGTTGACACTACAGCGGAGGTTAACTGCGCAGCTACCTGAATTTAATGGCGACGCAATGCGAAATCGAAAGCCGAGTGATGTGGCGATAGCACCAAATATGCTGATCACACATCACACATTGATGCATCACAAGCAGGAACACATTATCTCTTCAAGTGTTATTGTACCACTGGTTAATTATTTGTTAACACATACATTAATGTTTATATACGAAATAATATGAAATATATCATTTCGTTGCACGTAGTTTAATTAGTTCTTTTAGGTGGTTTTCAAAAACTGAAAGCATTCATTCATTTTGCATGCATACACGGCTTTCTATTAAAGAAGATGATAAAGATTCTAGATATTGCGTAATAGTTTGTCTACACACACTCCCATTGTGTAAATAGCAGAGCAAAGTCATCTTAACGTTAGAAAAGCATTTCAATTCTTGGTTTACACAATTACATTTATTGGTTCTATGAAATCTATTCTAGAAAATATAACCTCTCTGATGTTCAATACTTGCGAATACGCCCCAGCACTTCTCTAATGCATTGAAAGAAACCTGAAAGTACATCTAGTAACTGAATCGTGCATATTCCTCTATCTTGTAATTTTATATTTTCAGCTTTTAGATGCTACCTCAAATATCCATAAAAGTAAATTCCATTTGAATCTTATATTATTGTAAGATTGTTACAATATTTTATATGTCATAATCACATGTAGCAAAATTGGAAGAAACAAACAGAGGTAATTACAGCATCACTTGATACTGGAAAATAGTTTAAAATAAACCACTAAAGAAGTGTTTCCGTGAGCGAACAAATGAACGTACAACACGAAAATATAACACGACAACAAAATTCTAAACTAAATAATCAAAGATATTATTTCATAAAATAATTTTATAGGGGATGCTTAAGTCCGATTTCATGGAATGGTAGAATTGGTAATAATGGTAATGTAGGTGATGGTGTTGTTTCATTAGCAAGGTATTTCCTATACACTCCCGGAATAAATACAGAAATTACAGAAACGCGGCAACCCGGAGAATAAACATCTTTGTCAATTGACGAAGGTCATACATCGATTGATTGATTGATTGATTTTTTCGTGTTTCCGGGCGCGTCAACTACTTTGGTCATTTGTCCCGTTAGTGTAGTGCATGTTTCTTTGGGAGATGGCGGTGATCTTCCCCCGCTGGATGGCGAGATCCGGCGCCGACCTACCGCCGGCTAGTGGGGTTTCCCCCTAATCAGGACTCTCCCACCAACGGGGCACCGCCCCAGTCGGGACAAGCTCTAAGCTCCCGACCGGTCTCCCGGAATATGTGGTAGTGTAGTGCATGTCAGTGTAAGTGTGTGTGTGTGTAAGGGGAGAGGATAGGACAAGGAAGAGGAAGGACAGATCGCGCGCGGTCCGTGGCCCGTTTGGTAGGGTACTGCTCCGGCATTCGCCTGGTGTTGATCGGAGAAACCACGGAAAACTACCGATCAGAGCAGCCGGCCGCTAGAATTCTCCTCCAGACAGCAGCTGACTTCGACCTAGCTGAAGAGCTAGTGTCGAAAATCCTGCCGCCGTCGGGACTCGAACCTAGGACCTCCCGGTTAGAGGCGCTGCAGTGACATCAGTTGATGCACTGAGCTACCGCTACCGGTCATACATCGATGAATCGCAAGTAGGAACACATTAACTCTTTAAGAGTTAATAATAGTTTGCAGTTAGTCGACCTGTATGACGAAGTGGTACAGACGCGACACAGAACCTCGAAGCGAAGGATTGATGGTTCGAAGAGCGCCGTTTTATGAATGTTTGCCCTTGTCTTTTCTTATAGTCTGATGGACCCTGGAAGGCCTCTGTGTTCTGCTAACGTCAGATCGGAGGAGACCGCCAGTGTGATAACGGCGAAGTTTAGCTCAAAATAAAGCATTGGCGTTGTCTCTGCAGCTATCCAAACGGGTTCTAGTGTTCGAGTTCCGACAGTGGTGTATTTTCAACCGCAGATAGGTCGAAATCCATCGTCTGGGAAATTCTAGCGGCTGGCGGCTCTAGTCGGTCGTTTTCCGTGGTTTCTTCGATCTTTATTAGGTGAATGCTGGAGCAGTACTCGCACGATCATACCTTTCTTTTCCTTGTTTCATCCTCTGCCCATACAGACACATGTCCTATACTACCAAACATGTTGTGAGCTAGGAGCCTGACTCGGCAGGGGCGGGGTCTCATTGGAGGGAGATAATGAGAGGAGGAATTTTCCGCAAGGGTGACCTACAGGTTGGCAGCGGATCTCATCAGTCAGTAGGAGAGGAAAACCGCCTCCTACAGGCATGAAAAACATTATACAAACAGTACCAATGACCATAGTTGGCGTGCCTAGAAACATCAATATATCAATTATCCAATCAATCAAAAGTGTGATAATGTCTAATACATGTATGTATTCCTACTTCACGTATCTGCTTCCTTCCTGCCTACAGATTCACCCTCCCCGGATGAGACAGTTTCCGGTAGATGTAGCCACCGTGGTACAAAACAACCTCTTCTATCGTGTTGATTGGCTCGTGTGCCCATATGTTCACGCAGTTTGTTTTATCCGTGGTCACACAACTACCCGACAAAGGAAAATAAATTAAGGGAAGGATTTCAGGTTGAAGGGTTGGACATGGTGTGCTAGGAATCCATACCACGCCGAAATACCCAGCATCCATACCTTATTCGTTATTCAAACTCACAACCCGGATGGAATGCGTACTAGCACACAAATATCCTTAGCCCCTGCGACAACCAGGTCAGTCATGATAGTTGGGTGAGCCCCATCATGTCACAATTCACTAGCAAACATTAATGCGCAAGGTGGGATTGGAACTCGCGAACATTTTAACCGAGATTCTAAAGCTCATCCATCTTAGCGATCTCACCTACATAGATGCATGTTAAAGTCTAGTGTAGAATACATTATTACATTCAGAAGTGGGGGTAACTGACTTCCCACAAGAAAGAGAGAGAAAGAGAAAGGTATGTAATTAGCTATTGCGAAAAAAAATCGTTCCACTAGGATTCTCCTACGGTCACAGAGAACAGAGTAATCGTATTAAAAGAACTGCGGATGTTTGGTAGTGATGCAAAACTTTCGCAGGTGGTGCGAACAACAGGCGAACGTTCTTCCAGACGAACCCTGAAAAGGGTGACCTTATGTGGGCGCGAGCTGACCTTTCGACGGACCGACGGGCCAACGGCTTACTAAACGTTTGCCTGCATTGATCTCCTCTGCGCTCTGCCTTTGAAGTAGGTCGCGTTTATCGCTGCAAGGGGTCGACAGCATTAAAGCAAAACGGGGATATGCAAAAGTGGAAGGCGCGAGATTAAACAAATAGGTTAGAAGAATAAGGGAATAATAGAACTGCTTCTTAAATGTATTTCCTAATTGTACAAAATATATCTATGTAAGTACAAAGAATATATAGACAATCTGAATAAATATTACAAACTTCTAGGGTATGAAAAGCGATTGATTGATTTTTCGTGTTTCCGGGCGCGTCAACTGCTTTAGTCATTAGTCCCGTTAGTGTAGTACATGTTTTTTTCTCGGGAGATGGCGGTGATTTTCCCCCGCCGGATGGCGAGATCCGGCGCCGACCTACCGTCGGCTGGTGGGGTTTTCCCCCTAACCAGGACTCCCGACCAACGAGGCACCGCCCCAGCCGGGACAAGCTCTAAGCTCCCGACCGATCTCAGAATAGGACAAGGAAGAGGAAGGACAGATCGCGCGCGGTCCGTGGCCCGTTTGGTAGGGTACTGCTCCGGCATTCGCCTGGTGTTGATCGGGAAACCACGGAAAACTACCGATCAGAGCAGCCGGCCGCTAGAATTCTCCTCCAGACAGCGACTGAATTCGACCTAGCTGGAAAGCTTGTGTCGAAAATCCTGCCGCTGTCAGGACTCGAATGAAAAGCAATCCAAGACGATCACTTTTGTCATTATTCATCGTATTTAGACATTTGCCCATGATTTTTAGGCGCAACTTCGTATGAATGTGTCACAACTTCTTCTTCTTCTCAACAGTCGTGCATGAGGCGCTACTTAGGCGTTTTCTACCAAACAGGAGGAAATGACAGAGGTGTAACTTTGTTTTATGAAATTTTTCTCCAAATGTTCATAGATAAAAGCTACCATCTATCACCTCTCTAGATATCATTTACATTTATTCTGATGTATTCTGTAGCGTTGCTTCCCACATGCTAATTGGCATAACCTTTCGTTCATCAATGTTATGGTATACCTACAAGCAATTTTGCTTCTGTACATTGTATATTTACAAGAATGAGAAAATTTATTTCACGAAATACAGAAATAAAATATACACTAAACAGCAACAATCTAATAAAATCTGATAATGTAATTATGGGCGTGGAAATAATAACGACTCTCATCCCTAACAACACGCGAGGAGAACCCTGTTTAGCTCGGTCCGCCCGTTCATCAATTGCGAGTAGCTTGTGTATTTAATTGATAAAAAAGGAAATTTTCATTTTTTAAGAGAAAAGTATTTTCATTAAGTGTGATCTCTTTTGATAAACTTTGAAGCTTAAACGAATGGGAAGAGGTTCAACAATCAATGAAGCAGATTCAAGCGTAATAAACGAGAAAGTGAACAATTTTTAAGCAAAGATAACAGAGAGCAAATCACAATATGAAAAATAATTTTGGTAAATGTGTTTTAGAATAACCAATAAAAACGATTCGGAGAGGTAGAGGTGTAGAAATTGTTCACATTTAGCCAATGAACATAATTTGGGAAAGAACCCCGCACAAATCTTATGGAAATGAGGTTTCGGTCAAATTGAAAATTTAGTATGTTGTTCCTACTGATCAAAAGTCGTTATGGCTGTTAAGCAAAATGTTCTTTTTGATATAATGAACATTTTAAAACGGAAATAATCTCTATTTGTCGCATGACAGTATGCACATATCATTTCAATATGCTTTGAGTGCACATATGTTCCTTTCTATCATCCGAAAAATCACCATCACCTCCATTTTAAAATGTACATTAGATCAAAAAGAACTTTTTTGCTGAACAGCCATAACAACTTTTTATCAGTATGATCTAAGGAACAACATACTAATTTTTCAGACAATTTTACCGAAACCTCATTTCCATAAGATTTGTGCGGAGTTCTTTCATATAACGCATTTACACATGTGACATTTGACCCTGATTGTTACGCAAATTCTAATGCACAATTGTTATTTAGGCCAAGTTCTCTGGCTGGTAAAATGATTTCGTATCCATTCCGAACACCTGTGCAGGCGGGGTAACAATCAGGGCCAAATATTACGTGTGTAACTTTCCATCAAATTCTCCACTATGGGTTCATGGGGAAAACATTATTATTTTCGGTCCATCTACATGCCTTAGAAGTTTGTACCATTTATTCAAAAGCACCAAATATAACTTCATTAAATAAAAACACGAGTAGTAAAACCATTATACCGAAATGTTATGTTAAGATTCGACACACCGAAACCGTGGAGCAGAACCGTGAAGTGGAAGGCAGAACGTTCTGTCTTGCAGCAACAACCGAAGCGGCTCCTTCGCGAGCAGCCCTGTGATGGAACGACGCCGTGTGCTAGTAGCCATGAAACTCGGATTAACGACACGGGAGTACGCTACAAAATTTAATTAAACCTGCAATTGGCAGTTTTCTATAACGTTCCTTGACAGTGATGGATATCATTGGTAACTGCGCGTCGGTCGGTCGGTCAGCCGTCTGCTTCCCCACGAGGAAAGCGACGGGGCGAAGCGAAGCGAAGCGGAGCGGAGCGAAGCTGAGCAGTGGAGAGGGGTAGGTACAGGCAGGGGAGGTACAACACCGGTGGGGCCGCAACGGAAGGCAAACTAGAAATGGACCCTATTAGGCGGGAGTACGAAAATACGATATAAATTGTTAAGAAAATTCGAAAGAAATTGTTAAGAAAATTCGAAGGAATTTATTGAGAAAATTCGAAGGAAATTAAGAAAATTCAAAGGAAAATGTTAATAAAATTCGAAAGAAATTGTTAATAAAATTCGAAAGAAATTGTTAACAAAATTCGAAAGAAATTGTTAACAAAATTCGAAAGAAATTGTTAACAAAATTCGAAAGAAATTGTTAACAAAATTCCAAAGAAATTGTTAACAAAATTCGAAAGAAATTGTTAACAAAATTCGAAAGAAATTGTTAACAAAATTCGAAAGAAATTGTGAACAAAATTCGAAAGAAATTGTGAACAAAATTCGAAAGAAATTGTGAACAAAATTCGAAAGAAATTGTGAACAAAATTCGAAAGAAATTGTGAACAAAATTCGAAAGAAATTGTGAACAAAATTCGAAGAAATATTTTTGGTTCAGACAGATATTTGAAAATGATAAAGGATAATTCAAATTTCAAAAAATGGTTAATGTCTTAGCTATGGAAAGACGCAAGCAATTACACTGTTGTTATAACGTTGTCTGTCGTCGAAAATAGGAGTCAGAATTCTTGGTAACTTTCGAAACGCATTGAGTGTTGTCACATTAATTCCTAGTAATGCAGCCAAACTACGAAAGGAGCAAATGGAACCTTTTTCCAGAGATCAGATTTTATGAAGAATGTTTGAATGTCAAGGACATTCACAAATTAAAGAAGAAAAGCAACAGAAGAGAAAAATAACTAAAGAGAAGAAAAAGTTTATATAAAACCAGTAAACCTGAGAAGTTGCAAAAAAGGCCAAATGTAATGAGGTCAACTCCAAAAGGTGAAGCAAGAGAACAAGTTATAATGATAACGCAGTTTTCAAGACTGATGACACTAGAAAATTCTCTCCAAGTATAGGAAAGCAATTTTCCTAAACAGAACCGATGTGAATTGATAAATTTTACAGGAGACGGAAATGTAACGAGTTGTTGTGCAGATGAATGAAAAGAAATGTTTTTCTGGGTTTATTAATTACAAAAGAGATATAAAAAGGCTATTAACGAAATAAGAAATTACGAACAAACAATTTGAGTAATTTTATATTTTTATACCAACAACATTCTAGAGTAACCTCACGTTGAATAAATACAAAGATACAGATAGTGGACAAACCAAAAGCTCAGTAATCTCTGTTGATATTCCGTCTTCTCACATTTCGTGGCACTGGGTAAACACATTTATCTAAAATCATGAAATAGATAAAACTGTTTTGACTGAACAACACCCTATTCTTTTATCTCCGCCCTGTCCGCTGTGTCACATTCCGTTGGACGGCTCGCATTACGAGTGCAAACCGCCGCCGTCCCTCGCATCCCTTGCCGTCCACCCCCGTCCACCTCCGTCCACCGTCGGCCTCTGCCACCCCGTGGGTCGTCCAGCGCCGCGCGCTGTCGCCCCTAATCCGGCGGCGGGTGGCAGCGCGCGCGCCACCGGCGGCGGCGGCGGCGGCGGCGGCGGCGGCGGCGGCGGCCGGCGCCTTGGCGGAGCGGCCGCAACACAACGCGCCCGTTTGAACAAACAAGACGCGCGGGTTCGTGGGATCAATACGCCCCCGCTCGCGCCGCCCGCCCCCGGCCCCGTCCTCGTCCTCGTCCCCGTCCCAGTCCTCACCCGCGCGCTCCTGGGCTCCTCCGCGCGACGGAGGCGGCCGGCGCTTCCCGTGCCGCGAGGGCGGGCGACCAAGACGGCTAACTTTTACGGGCGTCCGCAGGGCTCAGAGAGGCGGGGAGAGGTTGGTCGTCTCGCGGAGACGCCGAGCCGCGCGGGGGGGAGGGGGGGCTGGGGAGGCGGCGGGACGGCAGGTCGAGCGCGCGCGCAGGGGGCGGCGAGGGCTGCCGGGGCGCGACCTGGCCGTAGGATTGCGCGCGCGGCTGCCCTTGCCGCCCCCGGCCGAGAGGACTCAGAGAAGAGGGGCGGGGCGGGGGGGGCGGGGGGGTGTCGCATAAAATGGCCGCCGCGCCCCCGCACCTCCGTCGGTCGCCTCGTGGACGTCCTCGTCTCGCCCGGCCTCGCCCCCCCCCCGCGAAGGCCGTAAGGTCGTCTCCGCCACCCACCCCGCCCCGCACGCCTCCCCCGCACCGGCGCCGCTGCACCTCGCCGCCCATTTCCCTACGCCGTTTCGCTCCCAAATTGGTGAGCGCGAGTGCGGGCCCGCTGCCGTCCGCCGTCATGAAGACGCTTCCATAAAGCGTTTGCTGCGAAACGAGGTGTTTGATAGGTTATCTGGGCGGGTGCGTAACCCTGTACGTCGTTCTTTGTGGCGATGACGGTGGCGGCGGGCGCCGGGAACGGCGCGTTCTAGCGATGGCAACGCGAACGACGGCGCGCAGGTCCCTCTGCAACCGTAATAGAGACAACGTCGGCGGCGGTGGCAGCGACCCTTGGGGGAGGACGCGCACGAGGCGATGGAAACGGCGAGGAGGCGTGGCGACGATGCTATCGACGGTGCTGGAGTCAACGACCCCAGCGGAGGCGGTCACGGTAGCGGCGACGTGGGTTGTTAGCGTAGGTGTCGATAGCGGAGATGGTACTAGTAGGCGCCAGAGAAACCGGTAGTGGCCATTGGGAGTGCCGCGTCGACGGCGGGGATGCAGACGCGGGCAATGATGGAGTAGGAAACGGTGAGCGATAGCGCCGTAGGTAGGTTACCGTGCGTGTTAAAGGCGATAGGAAATGTTGACAAGGTTACGAGGATGATGAGAGGGGGAAGTAATGGATGGAAGCACTATTGACGGCGGAGGCGAGGGTGACGACGCGGCGGGATGACGGGGCTAATGGGTGGACATTGGCGTCGGGAATAGCAAGTAGAGCCCAGAGAACGCAGGGCTAATGAGGGATGACGGGGACTGATTAGGCTTAAGGCGGTTGACGGATACTGATGAAGATTAACGGGAGAACGACGAGGGTACACGATGTTCCCCGAAGATGACGGAGGGCGCCTAGTTGCTGATGAGGGCCACCGTGGAGGCTGACGAGAGCCGACGAAGATCAACGAGAAGAGTTGACGATCCGGCTAGATGTGTGTACTGCTGTTAATAAGTGGTGTCAATAAGGTGAATCAGGCTGAGGATCACAAGACTGTTCATGACTGTAAGGTTTAGGTAACAATAAATCTGACCGTAGAATTAAAGAGGACTGGGAAATGACAAAAATTAAAATGACTGATGACCGCAAGTGAACAGAGCACACAAACATGAATTATGTCATGCACCCACTCCGCCACCGACGGAAAGCACCACAGAAGATTCCACGAGAAATCTTCCGCCAGACACCGCCGCTCCTTCAGCCAGCCGCTATCTGTTTACTAAATAATTCCACTGTAGCAACCTTCCGTAGATTACTAATGAGTTGTTGTGATTCAATATTCTTTCCATTGAAGGAACCTTCCAATATACAATGTAAACTGTAAACACATTATCTCTAGTATACCGAAGGAACCTTCCAGATACATGTTGTAAACACATCCAAATGTAAACCATTATCTGTAAAATACCCTATATATACGCAAGGTTCAGAAGGGAAAGCAGCGCATAAGCTCACCAGACGTCTTACTGTTAACATCTTTCGGCCAAGACCTGGCCTGTACAGAGCTTTGAGTCAGAATTAAAAGACGTTATACTTCTTTGTGTGTTCTATTGAAGATCATCAGTCAATCCTTCCTGTGGTAGTGAACCTGAGGAAGCTACGTTGCAGAATCAACATTATTCGCAACACTACCAAATTTAACTCATGTACTAAAACAAACGAAAACTTTATTACAGCATTGGCCAATACTGTGTTATACAGAAAGACGACGGAGGATAAATGTTGTGTATTAAAGGAATATAGGAAGCTGGTAGTGGCACATTTCAATGGAGGAATACGAAAAGTGTCGGGGCTGACCGTAAATGAGGGGGCTGACGGACAATGACTGGGTAATTCTATATGTAATGGTGTATGATAACAGCGTAGAGTGCTAGCAAAAGTCGGACAGCGTGAGTCAAGAGCGAAACGGCAAGGGATTGGGAGTAGCACATTTTAACAAACGGTGACCGAGATTGACGGAGCTTACTGTGAAAGACTGATCTGATCGTGGATGACTGGGTAATGCTCGAGATGCGAAACGGCGGGGAACTATAACACGGATACGTGACAGCAGCTGAGAGAGTTGACACATGTTGGACAGCCAGAACCCAGAGAAAAACAGCAAGAAGATTATGGGAGTGGCACATTTCAACCGAGGATGGCAGACACTGTCGGAAATAAGCGCGAATAACGGAGCTGACGGAGCGTGACTGGGTAATGCTCTAAATGCGAAACAGCTAAGAATGCGAGCGTGGGCGAGGCGAAGAGAACTGATCAAAATTGGACAAAGCGAACCAAGACAAAAAGGACAAGACCTAGACGGGAGTGACACATTTCAACAGTTGATGACGGACATTGACTGGGCTGACCGTGAGTGACATAGCTGACGGAGAATGAGTGGGCAACGCTTGAGAACCGAAACAACAGGGAACAATAACCTGAACGCGGAGGATATGTGAGGTGAAGAGAGCTGACAAAAGTTGGACAGCACGAACCACGAGCAAAGCTCCTCAGAGAAGTGATAGGGGGATAAGAACCCACAAGACGCGAGCACTCCCTCGAATTCTCAGGGCTGCGCGAGCGCGAGGGACGGCGGCAGCAAGGGCGTGGGCGGGCGGGGGGCAAAGGGGCGGGGCTGCGAGGGCACCGCGTGGCCCGAGGGGGACGGGGGGCAAGGGCAGGCCTAGGGCTGGGAGCGTGAGCCCGACGTTCGTTAATATCGATTCCTTATCGGCGCACGTGCGAAGCGCCGCCGCTCCTGCCCCCGCCCCTTCCCTTTCCTCCGCTCCCCCTTTTCTCGAGCGCGTGGGCTCCCACGCACGCCCTACGCCGGTCGCTTCCCGTTCGATAGTTTTTTGCTCAATATTTCACGGGGCGTTGCACTCGCCGCGATACGCACAGTGACGGCCGACGGCGGTGGCGGGGGCAGAACCGCTTGCCCGCCTCCCGCAGCGGCCCCTGGCCGGTGGAGAGCCCGGCCAACCGAGCGGCCGGCCAGCCGGCTTCCGGCGCGAAAGGGCGAGAAGCTATGCGTTTGACGTTGCATCGGAAAGCATGCCCGCCTGTGTTTCTTTTTTTCGGGGGGGTGGCAATGGAGGCAGAGGAGGGCGAGGGGGAGAGGGTGGAGGATGGGGAGGAGGGACAGGGTGGAGCAGTCGGACTTCCGATGCGAGGAACGTGAAACGAAGTGCTCTCGGGCGCTTGCGGGAGATAATTTAGGGAGTCGATCGCTCGACACACTTGGACGGAAAGTTCCGCTCGGGCGGAGGATGTCGGGCACGATACATGGCCGGGAATGGGCCTAACAACTTCATTTGGAACCTCTGACAACGAGCATAAAGCGTGAACGATTGGAAATCGTATCATATTAAATCTCTGTTTTTTACTGTAGTTGAAGCGTGGGGATACATAGGTCGTTTGAAAATGCTACTGTGGCATTTGTTAAACATTCAAAAGAATGACTCGTTGATTCCGAAAATTTTGTTTCTTAATGTCGTGTTTAAGTTATCACAGCCTACACTAGCGTTATCAAAATACATTGAATACTATCTTAAAACGATATATTTTATTTTCATAATTCTTAAAAATGCAGATGAACACGCTGTAATTAATTGTTTGGTTATTCGACTACGTATACGAACATTCGTATGAGAAAATAAAAATCATAATCAAAATTAAATTATAATTTTGAATATACTTGAGTTTATTATGTTTACTTCGATTTTATTTTGTTCTTGGGCCAAATATATGTTCTGTACTTAATTATTTCGTGAATAATAATAAAAACATCAAGAATGGGCTTGTATATTGATAATAGAACTTTATGGTGTACGGAAAACACAAGCTTCCGTTAGAGCCTCACTGCTACTTTCATTACATTCAGAACAAATAATTGTAATTTCCGCATCAACAGCTAGTTCTGCTGTAAATTGTCAGCGCCGGTTGATTTATACAGGCTGTTTGGAAAGGAAACGTAGAAACTTCGAAAATAACATCCTAAGACAATTTTAATACAATTTTGTTTAATAAACTCCTTGGATGTTCCGAGTGGCTGAGCCGCAATGAGCCCTCAAAAGTTGGTTTAAAAAAATCCTCTCTACACGAAAATGTGCATTGCAGAAGCACATAAACACTCCAGAAACATATCAGTTGTTTATTATTTACAAAAGGAATTAATATATTTGTTCAGAAAGAAAATTAACACAGAAATATAGAAGCACCCAATTTACACAATTCGATTGTTTTTTTTAAATTTTTGTATTAATTTTTCTTTCTGGACAAATGAATTCATTTCTTTCCCAAATAATAAACAACTTACGTGTTTCTGGAATGTTTATGTTTCTGAAATGCCAAGTTTTGCATAACAGTATTTTTTCAAACTTTTGAATGCTTATTGCGGCTTAACCATTAGGAATATTTCAGGAGTTTATTAGACAAAATATGTTTAAAATTGACTTGAGAGCTTATTTTCGAAGTTTCGACGTTTCCTCCCGGGACACCCTATATATCACGCATCCACGCGTTTCCATTTTGCGACGCGGAACTTATGAATGGGTCGCGTAGCCTTTGACCCCCTGAGTAAGCACGCAAGTCAACGAACGCATCTTCTAGTCCAGCAAAATTTGCCGAGGCTCGCCAGTTGAATGGATCTCCAGGAGGCATATCAGTTCTGCACGCAAAGAAGAGATGAAAGGGCGTGGCTCCTCGCCGAGGTCAGCGACGCGGAAGCCTTCCGGGGTCATTGACAAGCGCAGAGACCGTTTGAATGGCCGAACGAGCCTGCGCCTTGAACGAGGTCGCGGCAGCGACTACAGCACGTGCGGATGGACGTGTTCGGAGCGTTGACGCGACGACATCTGCGAAGTGATTTGAGGAGGATCAAGTGCGATATTGCAAATCGAAAAGCCTCTCGTAATTGGAAAGTAGGATACATACTCTTGGTAGCAGCGGTTAATGGGGCAGGAGAAATTATGCGAGTACGTGAAGGAAAATATTGGGTGTGCGGTCTGATATGTAGTTTTGGCTCAAACTGTAGCTTCGTACTTCGGGAGACTAGAGTTCTGACGATGAACATCTATACGTTGCTGGGACGATGCAACAGCGTGGATGTGAATTCTAGGTACGTTATTCTGATCGGTCAATTTTTGTTAGTTTACATTGAGCACATCGACGTGATCGCAGGAGTACCCAGGATCGCAGGAGTTTTGCTCTGAAAGTGATATTTAGAGTGGACGTTTAAAAATGGTTCGGCAAACATTTAACCCATCGTTATCCGATGATAGCTGAGAATTATTGCTATGAGAGGGTCATAGTGGCGAAAAATAATCACTAAGTGATAAATGATGGTGTCAGAGAAAACGAGGAACAGACATGTATCGCGTGAGTTTCTGGGACTTTCGTAGCACTCCTGATTTTCTTTGTACAAAAAAAATCCTGAAGAGATTTTCTTTGATTCCCTCACATCATCTGAAGGGACCACAAATAAAACTACTGACGTTTTGCTATTCTCGAATGGAAATGATTCTATTAATTAAGGAAGATAATTAGCGTATTTAAGGTGTCTTTAATCATCTAAAGATCCCCTCATAAATATATTGTCATATTTTGTGCTCTTTGCGTACTTCGAAGTTCGAAAATAAAGTTCCGTAATCAAAAATTCTTTGGTTTTTACTGACAAAAGAAATGACACAGAAACATCATTAGGGCTTCAAAAGTTAAACTACACGAAAAGAAGGTTATTATTGCACCCATATTGACGATCATTAACTAATTAATACAGAATACTTTTATCAGTCAAATATTTGCAAGCATCTAGACAGAGATACTTCACAAATGCTAAACAGTTCCCTTTAAGTTCCATTCCAATGCAATTACGAGGACGTCGGTTTCCTGGCCTTATATACGCTATGCAAACGTTATAACCGTGAAAGCTATTCTGATTGGTTTGCATCTACTTTCAAAAGATCGATCAACGGACGTTTGATATAGGGATCGGTGTCACTTGTTCGGGAAGCACAAGTCTGCACTCCGTTCTGAGTGACAACTAGTATCCCTTGCCGAACAACACAAAATCCTAGTAATTCGTGGCGTAATGTGTACTAAACCTGAAGTATGCATTTGCCGGCCGTGTTCCATTCATGCTAACTGCCTTCATTTCGTGCCCCAAACTATCTATCCGAAATTGCTTCTGTATAGTGGTGCTGGGAGTTGCTACAGCTGTGCTATGAAGTTTGTTGCCGTGCATTTCGTTTTATAGATCCACATCAAGCGATTACTGAATGAAGCTCCGCGTATCGTCAGGCCAACAAGAAGGGAGATTTTTTAAACAGAAAATAGATCAACTGGTGGGAAACTGGTATGAATATTTTTGTACGTCGGCACGAATGTACATATTTTTTGCAACTCAATTTTGCAACAAAATACGAAATTTAATTACTGACGAGAAATACAATATTTTGAGTGACCACTTTACTTCAATCATTTACGAAAGGGATTATTAGGAAAATGTCGATGGATAGCAGACGTTTTGTAGAAGCAAGAAACAATTTCGGTATGAATTATGGATATTTATGTTTTTATAATATTCCTGGTTTTGCCACGTTATATATATGTGTATATATATATATATATATATATATATATATATATATATATATATATATATATAAAATGAAGAACTCTAGTAATTTCTAATATTTCAGACATTTTTCGCTAGAGAGTTTGGCTAGTGAGAAACCCGTAATTTATAAACTCAGCAATCACCACTCAGCAAACTAGGTTTTACATGAAATTGCACCAGCTAGTTCAACACAATGCAAAACCCATGTATCTACATTTTAAAGAGCTAATAAATATTAGAAATAATGTTTTGTAGATGTTTTGCATCGGACCTTACCTAACCATAGCATATCATAATGCTGTTTTGAATGAAAAACTGTAAACATACGTACGATGCGCTGGTGTTTTCACGTTATAATTCAGTTTATCTTTTGCTAGATATTGTTATTATAAAAAATCCGTTTGAAAAATGAAATTCATTTGTTTTGTTTATTTATTTTATTATTTAAACCTTCCTACAGGAAGGTTTAAATAATAAAATAAATAAAACTTCCTACAGGAAGGTTTAAATAAGAAAATCAGGAATCCTGAAAATCTAATTTTTAATAAAGAGGATATTTTCAGGAACACATTAATTATATACAATAATTATAGTTGAATTATTGAAGCATATGTTCTTTATTCTCGTCCTTTCGAATCCTGCAACGAAACAACCGTTCTAGTCACCCTACACGCCCTCTGAGGCAATTGAATTCCTCATATCCGCGCATCAATGTATCAGCCACAGGACCGGCGGCACGAGGCAATTTCCTTGCAGTGGCAGAGGGTACGACGCGGAAAACACTACTTCCAATGCTTCAATACAAAACTTTATAAGTATTTTGAACGCCGCTGAACAAACTGATAAAATTTCATGTCAGTTCAAGAATCCAACAGAGTGTGTGTTGTGTGTTTGTATAGTTACTCTTTACAATAACATTCCCGATTGTCCCAAAACTTACTTTAACAGTGTAGACGAAACTATGACAATTTCTTACTTACGTGGTTTGCCATAAAGGATTGGTAACTTTCAATTGAAAAACGTATACTACTTAAACATACTTCGGGCGAGTAAACTTTTACATCAGAGTATATCATTATATCGTAAAAAACGATAACATTTTCCGAAAGTGAACTCTTCGATGGTCACAAAAACTTGTATTTTAATATGTTTAATGAAACGCACGGAATGATGTTGAAATATATATGCTCACAGGCCGAACTCATGAAATTCCCAGTTAATTCCACGGTTGCATGAAAGTCTCATTTGTAAACTAAACAGAGAGACACGCACGTTAACGGTTAGCATTTTCCCTTAGGACAGAGAAGATGACATGTTTGGAAACAGTATATCACAGGGGCACTTAGTGCCGTTAGCGTACGGCTGATCGCAGAATGGAGTAGTGCATTATCGTAATTGGTGTTAATGAGTAAAACACATGATGTGAAAACAACACACATGCCGTTCACCCTACTCGAACGCAATTTAAAGCACTTTTTCTGCCCATACACCATGTGTGCAAATTTGGCGCAGTAGTTCGATATATCGACGTATTCGTTACATGGAGGTAGATTTTCTCCCCACCAAAATCATCTCTTCCCATTTTTATTCTGTTATTCATTGTAGAAAATACAGTTGGTTTCGAAAATTTAGAATTTATACAATAACAGAAATATCAGAAACGCTGTGAAGTGTTAACACTCATTGTCAACGTAGAATAACTCTTTAACCATGACACTTAACGCTTCATCTTTATCATCTACAATATCTGTATTGAAGTAGAGTTTAATTTAAAGATATTTGTCATGCTTTTCTATTTAAACTAACTTAAAACGATTATTTACATTTGCAGTTGAGAAAACACTAAGAGAAGTCAAAGTGCAGAATTTTCCTTCCGAACCTAGATTGATTCCATTCAAAGTATTAATTCCAGATGCATAAAAACAGTACGTCGGGACATTTCATTCTAAAAGTTTTTGGTCTACGTAGTTTTCACTTTAGAGGATCCAGAACCGTTGCCCCGCGATTCTCACAGCACATATCCATGTTTCTAAAGTCGTTTTCAATATTTTGCAGTTTACAATCGGTACTTAAAATGTGTCATTCTTTATAAAATTTCTTCAAAAAATTATTCCACTACCGCCTACGACATTTTCACATCCGTGATCACAAAAGTCAGGGACTAGAATAATTCTCGAGCCTCGTTTCATCCGATTCAACATATTAACTAGAATCGAATAAAAACCAACACCCCGTAGGATTCGCAACTTAAACCTCCTAACCTAGAACGATTCTGACACGGAGTATTCAGAGGCCTGGGCCGATGATTCAAAACACGTCGTTAAAAATAACGAAACATGACGAGTGGGGAGCAAACGGTGTCCCGGAGCCCGTTTCAGAAGCCGTGCCCTTCTCGCTCCGTTACGATCGGCCGCGGCGTTAGTCTCGTGTCGTAAACCCTTTCGAGGTGAAAGGAAGTACGCCCCGAGCGGCAGGGGACATAAAACTCTCCTAGCTGTAAAATGTGCTTCGCAAGGAATTCTTTCTGCTCGCTTACACGCGGACGAAGTAGTCGCGTGGGTAGAAGCGTTCTCCTGTTTCCAGCCCCTCCCGCGCCCCGTTGCATTTGAATGGAACAGCTCGGTTGATGGGTGAAGCGTTTATGGGCAACTATCAAATTATTAGCGCCTTACGTTAAAATATAGTTATAAATAAACTGTATTATATTTACAGTGTAGGATTTGGGTGCTATAACACTCTTAAGGGGATTCATTTCATATTTTAACTGAAAAGTCTCCCCAAAGCATTTCCTTCCTTGTACAGAAAATAATGTTCGGCAAATCGTTTTTGCTATGTGTTCTTGTAAGTCCATTGTGTAAGTTTCAATTGCTTTAATAATCAATAAAAGATGTAGTTATTATTAAAACACCACACTAATTATGTCATTTGAAATTTCAGCTGTTATTTTCTTGATTATATTATTCTAAAAAGTATTATGCCCCACATCCTATTTTGTAATTCATGGAAACAAGTCATGCAATACTACGGTCACACATTTCTTGAGAGACAATCCGAAACAGGCAATTTAGATGCAACCTGATGGCTCCTCTGTGAGAACATGGGCTAGGAAATCCAATGAGGAAAGTCAGTCGACTAAGTGCATTTCATTTGTTGAGTGGCGCTCGCCCGGAATATCAAAGACCCCCAATAGGAATCTGCAATACATCGCGAGTAAGGAAATAATCACTATAGTGTTGGTTACAAACGCGCTGTGAATTCAAATTGTGCATCAATATCTTCATTGATTGTATTCCTCTTATTTCTATTTCTTATATCTAAGAAAATCTAATTTGAGTAATGTGAAACCTACTTAAGAAGGAAATGTAGATATAAACTACGTAAGTTATGATAATTAAACAGAAATATCCATTTGGTTTTTTGACAATCAATAAAAATGTTTTTCTTCAAGAAACTCTTTATTTTCCAACACAATAATTTATGTGTTAATTACACCATCTTCAGGTTATATAAAATCGACATGTTTACGTCTGAAAATCAAAACATGACAAACAATCGGTGACAATGTGTCGACAAACATTTCTTATGTGTTGTGTTAGATTACTCATGTTTAACTATTATTAATATTAAAGAGACAATCATACTGTTCACACATTTTCATCTCTTTAGATCCAATCCAATCATTTTATTATTTTGAATGGTATACATGGTTCAGTTTTACAATACAAACTTTTTCACATGTTTTTGATGCTTATGATCTCTTTAGATAAGTTATGAAGATGCCGATCTCTGTTGTGAAGAAGCTAGGAGAATTCTCCAAGCCGAAGACTATGAGTTCGAACCTCGAGTAATGGATTGGCGCTTTCAGTATGGGATTGTGACGTGACTAGCTTCTCATATCATAACGTATTCCATCTGAACATCACCCCGTTCATTTGAAATTATCAATCAGTCCTCAAAAGCCCTCCTACTAATCTCTATACAATGGAAGGCAAAGGCAAATTACCATTCTGATCATCTGCCAACAAAAGGATAGGACATCAAGGCCGAAGTCTCCTCTCTCGCCTACCCTGCGAAATGGGTATGGTTAGTGTATGGTGTTTATCGACTAAAAGCATTCACTTGGATTGATTGATTGACTGTCAGTGATTCCGGGCGCGTCAACTACTAAGGTCATTAATCCCGTAAGTGTACTTCATGTTTTCCATCGGGGGGTGGCGGTGATCTTTCCCCGCTGAATGGCGAGATCTGGCGCCGATCTATCGTCGACTAGCGTTTTTTTCGGCATGTGTGGCAGTGTGGTACATGTTAATGTAAGTGTGAGGATAGGGCAAGGAATAGAAAGGAAAGATCGCTCGCGGTCTGTGGCCCGTTTATTTTGGTACTGCTCCAGAATTCGCCTGATGTTGATCGGAAGAAACTCGGAAAACTACCAATCAGAGCAGCCGGTCGCTAGAATTCTCCTTCACACAGCGACGGAATTCGACCCAGCTGTCAAACTAGTGTCGAAAATCCTGCCGCCGTCGGTACTCGAACCTAGGACCCCCGGTCAGAGGCACTGCAGTGTCATCAGTTGATGCACTGAGCCACTTCTCCAGGTCATTTTCACTTGGAATATTTCATTCTTCATTTATATTAAAGGTATACATTTACAACACATTTTCATCAATACAATATAGTATATTCTATTTCACTGCAATGGATACAAAAAGTTTAAAACAAAAGGGGGGGAAGACACGATTTAAATTCTTCCTTTTTACAAACGATTTCGGAGACGTAGCAAACGCGCGCATGCGTACAACGGTTACGGAGACAGCGAAGCCGCGCTGTGCTAGCGCCCGTTCGCTGAAAAGAGATCGTTTGTCAAATGAAGCATGTGAATCAGGTTGTACATTGTTCGTCCAATCCTACGGAATAGAAAGGCACCTCATGGAAAGTGTTGGGAGATAATGTACTGAAGCATTACTGAAAAAGCTCTTAAAGGAAGACAACACAAACTTGTTTCAGGTTTGGACGGTCGGGATTTTTAACACGGTATACTTTTACGCAATTATGCAATAATTATTGATAAATACATTTTAATTTTAAAAATCTACACTTTACTCTCTTGTGATTTCAGAGAATTTTAATCTCGTAACTCCTAGTAACGCCCCCAAGCCAGTCAACACAATGAGGTACACCACTTACGAAACAACGCTACGCCCACCCTCATAATCACGTACATCGCGTAATCAACTTGACTTACGCGAAATTTTAGGAAGAGCCCATTGAGAGAGCGCGAGGACAAATTAGCCCGCCGGGGTTCCACCAGTTCGATAAATTCGATTCCGCACCCCGCGTCAAATGCACGCTCCGCTCCCAACTCTTTACGTCTGATTTTTCCGGCCGCGCGGGCGACGCGAGGCGAGGACACAAAACACGCTCGTCACGTCCCCGCCGTTACCGCCCCCCGCCATCTGTCCGCCGCCCACGCCGCGGCCCCATCACCATCCCCCGTCCCCGTCGCTCTCCCCGCCGCCACCCCCACCGCCCCTCCCGTCTTCCACAGCCTAGCTTCCGCCGCCGCAGGCTGCGCACCCGCTAACACGGGCGACAGTTTCATATTAGCGGGTGCCAGGGTTCGATTCGGGAAACGGCTGGCTGGCGGGCTGGTAGGCTGACTGGGAGGCAGACGGTCGCGGCGGGCGCGAGGGCGCGGGGTCTGGGCACAGCTGGGCGCCGCGCGGCCTCCGCCGCTTTTACGAGGATCGGGCCGCGTGCAGGCGGGCGGGCGGGCGGGCGTTCGCTGCAACGGGCGGGCGAGCGGGCCGAGGCGGGAACGGTAGCAACGCCCCCGCATTGGACCCGCAATTAACCAGCACCGGCCCGCCCCCGGCACCCCCTCCCCGCGCGCTCCCCGCCGTTGGCTTCCGGCGCCGTCCGCGCCGCCCTGCGCCTGCTACCGCCCCATCCCGCTCCTCCCACGCCCCCTACCCTTGGCCCTCGCCGCCTCTCCCCGGCGCCATAAAACGTGTAATGAGGTTTTATTCCGGGAGGGAGGGCAAGCGAAGGGGAGGGGCCGCGGCAGGCGGGGGTCCCGTCCCGGTTCGGCGCGCCCCCTCCACCCCTCACTGCCCGCGCCTCCTCTCGCTTCCGCGCCTCTATTCCGCTACCTCCGTGCACACCGGTTATTTCTGAGCTTCTCCAATTGCTCATCGGAAACCCGTCTCTTCCTGCAGTTCTTGGAATCCGGCCGGAGTTTCATCGCTTAGCTTTATACAATTACCTCAGTCGTCCAAACGCGCGCATAATCCGTTTCTCTTCTGCGTCATCCCGATTACTAAATATAATTGTTCTTATTGATATTTAGACTAAAAGGATACTTGCAAGGAAACATAATGACTGAAGTCCTATAATGTAATTAAATCGTTCTCCGGGTATGTATACTCGTATTTGGTTTAAACTCTGCCCTACAGTTAAAGAAAACGAGCAATGCTGTTTCCACGTCCTAATGATTTCGCTTCATTTCCGGCTCATCCCTTATTTTATTCATTTAGTATTTTCTTTCCATTCTCTTGATCCAACCCTTTGACTGTAACACACAGGTCTACGTGTTCCGATGCAAATACATGTCGCAAGATTTTAGAAGTCTAAGTACGAATATTATATATTGCATCGACATGATGGATAAGTACGACTAAATTAATGGATATTATCAATTTGTCTTTTCTACGAGCTAGCAAACGTTCCGAAGTTGAAAATCTTTAGCAAGGTGTTTAACAAAGAATTGGAGAAGATCACTTACAGGACGCGGTAGAACGTATAGTACGCAAACGTACAAGAAGTAAAGGGTCGTCAGAGGTAATGAGCCCTGACGTTAAAGAAACTTTGGCACCACTACACAACCAATATTTGACACTCTCACTTGCCCTCAAACCTCTATTCTTTCTTTCTCACATCTTCTTTCGCAGTTCTCGAGATTTGCATGCCCTGTCGTTTTTACAGGAAGGCATTATTGTTAGTTTTTTTAAATATTCGCAGTTAAATATTATTATTAAAAATCATAGGTTTAATGAAGAAATTATATTTCAATTTCATTACGATATCATTGATGTTTTGTAGTATAATTTGAAAATCAAATTAAAAATTTTAAAATAAAATGAAACGGAATTTAGTTCTGTCATCACGGATATTCAGTCACTAAGCAATCCCAAATGCTATGATGACTAATAGTAATAATCTGAAAGGAGATAATGAAATACTTCACAATATACCGTCTACTTTATTGAGAGCAGTACAGAATTATCACCTCCTTTCGTTTCCCTTCAATCATATAACATGTGAGTAAAACAATGTTTCAGTCAGTAGATTAATGAACAGATAATGTAACGGAATTGAGAAACATCTGCAGGAAATTATTGCTCACATTGGCTCTTTAGTTTCAAAATTATTTACACAAACATCTAAGTAGGAGAAAAAATTCTTCGTAAATTTCTCTTGCAGCCTGCATTGAATATGTTTTTCTATAATACTTACGACATAACCAATGCTGAGGTACACGGGTGGTTGTATAATTTCAAATGCTATTAAAAAAAATTCCAATTTCCCGTCCTACATTATATTTTTAATACAGATTGCAATCAACGTATCTATTGCAAAAGCTAAAGAGACAACGTATTGTGCGTTTTATTTCATGAATGCATTACAGACATGTTTCATCACTAAAACCTTCATTAAAATGAGATAAAACTATTACAACTGGCTCTACTATATTCAAGTGGATCACGAGACATAATTCAATAGATAGTTGCATCTTTTATTTCACGGCAAAATACTCCAAAACGCAGAGTGAATCCAATCAATATTAAGTGACCAAGAATTTAATGTGTCTGGGCACGAGCGTGTGTCTGGGCACCATTAGTGACGTAAGTTTAATGCATGTTATAATCTGAGAGGGTGTTCCTCCCCCAGATTGAACGTGAGAAAGAGCACCGACCTACACCCCCCAATTACGGGCATTCCCTTCCAGGGACAAGTTCTAAGCTTCCGACGAGGCTATTGACATAGGAATGCATTAATGTAAAGTATGCAAGTGTTTATGATGAGAGGTAGGGGCGAGGATGAAGAAGGAAACATCGTGCGCGGACCGTGGTCCGCGTGTTAAGAGTACCTCTCCGGCATTCGCCTGGTATTGATCGGAGAAATCCCGGAAGATACGAAACCGAGCAGGCAGAATTCTCCTTCAGATAGCAGATGAATTGGCCAAACTATGCAGCTAGTCTTGAAAATCCTCTATCGTAACCTAGATCCTAGATCTCACGGCCCCCGCCGCTGCAGCGGCGAACGAACAAATAGTACCTTAATATCAAGAAATGCAATCTGCATTATAAAACACGCTACATTTTTCATTTTGCAAATGTATTAATTTTGCGCGAAGAATAGGAATAAATGCGCAATGCGACGGAAAAAGTTGAACGTCAGTGGTACAAGCAGGAATTTCCTGGGGGGGGGCGCTGTTGTCAAGCCGATCTGTTTTTCTACGGAATTTTCCATTTGTGTTAATTTACATGTAAGGTTTGTAGATAGTTATTTGTAACGTTTGAAAATGAGACATTGAATGATCTGCATTACCGTTGAAAAATATTTACAATTAATTGTGAATGCGTAATCGGCTTCTGGGAGAGAAGGAACATGTACCACAACCCGTCGGAACAATGAGCAACAAACATTGTTCTGTAGGGATTGACTCCTTACCCCCCCCCATATACAATTTTCAATGAATGTCTTTATATTTATATACTACGTTTGATTTGAGAGCAGTTAATATTAGTTAAAACAGTGTAATAAATATTATTACGAATGAAAATAATATAATGAAACTATATAATGTACTGATGGGCTGCACGGAAATGGAATAGGTCTAATCAATACTTCTTTCAAATATGGCATTTCCAAAAAATTCTCACTTTTTCGAAAGCGCGCTTGTACAGAGGGTTTCTCAGAAGCAGCTGCCCCTGGCAAAGAGATCTTCCCGAACTCGATAAGCCCACGAAGACGCAAAGTACTTTCGAGCTGTCGAGTGGGTCTACCCGAAACGTATTTCCAGTCCGCTATTCGGGAGCGCGTTTCGCGCACGGGCCTTGCTCGCCCCACACCTTGCCGCTGGCCGGTCGGTCCGCCCCCGCCGCTCTGTCCCCGTTCCCGGCCCCGCCCCCGCCCCCGCCGCCCACGACCCCCGCCGCCACTTCCACCGTCGCCCCTGCCGCCCCCTCCGGCACCAACGCCACCGCTACCGTCGTCATCGTTGCATCCTCCCAAGCGGACCTAGTGCGCCTAGCGGGTCGCGACGCGACACTTCGTCCGCCACACCACTCTCGCCTCCCTCCTTCCGCCCCGCCTCGCCTCGCCCCGCCCTTACAGGGACGTGCGTCCTGCTATCGATCTGCGGCGCACATGGGCGCGCGCGCTGGCGGTGCGCCGCGCACATGGCTGTTCCGCGCCGGCCCCCGCCCCCCCGCCGCCCCCGCCGGTCCCCGCCGGTCCCCGCCGGTCCCCGCCGGTCCCCGCCGGCGCCGCCGACCCCAACGGCCCCGCCGCCGTCCTTGGACATCGCCGCGACAAGGTAGTGGTGGTGCTAGCGGCGACGGCGGTGGTGGTGGCGGTTGTGGCGCAGGGGCGAGCTATAAAGGCCGCTGGAGGTAGCGGACTTGGTGATGGTGGATTTGTGATGTCAGCGACCACGGACTGTGGTTGTAGAGATGGGCACGGACATGACGAATTTAACGAGGGGTTTAATGAAAAAAGGGACGCTGGTGGCGGCGGCATCGGCGGCATGCCGCCGTAGCGGGGTTGCCTATGGCGGGGTCGGCGGTGGCGAGATCGGCGGATGGGGTCGGCGGAAATGGTGACAGGGTGGGGGTGGAGGGGGCGGGGACCGAGATAGCGGGAACGGAGGTGACGAGAACGAATGAGGCGGGGAAGAACGTGGCGGGGACGAAGGTGGTGGGGACGAAAGTGGCGGTGGCGGCGGCGGCGGCGGCGGCGGCGGTGGCGGCGGTGGCGGTGGCGGTGGCGGTGGCGGTGGCGGTGGCGGTGGCGGTGGCGGTGGCGGTGGCGGTGGCGGTGGCGGTGGCGGTGGCGGTGGCGGTGGCGGTGGCGGTGGCGGTGGTGTCGGTGTCGGTGTCGGTGTCGGTGTCGGTGTCGGCGGTGGCGGTGGCGGCGGTGGCGGTGTCGGCGGTGGCGGTGTTGGCGGGGCGGGGTCGGCTGTGGCGGTGGCGCGGTCAGATCGCGAAGCACGCTGAGTGTCTAGGTCGGGCGGACGGCTAGAGACGGTTTGCCTGCTTGGGCTGGGATGCGCCCCGTTCTTGCGTTTGAAGCATCGCGAATCTAACTGCACAACACACTGTGCTTCGCTGCGGCCGCTGTCTTCCGGTGTCTCCGAGTCGTTATATGCCTTGTCGTGAGGGGAGATAAATATAATAATGAAATGGTTCTTATATACTAGAGAATCAATATTCCAAGAAAGAAATTACTTCAGTAATCAACTAATTGATGCAATCTAAGCGAATTTAATTTTATCAACGGAAAATCGATGTTTCAATTTAATTGAATTTAAGAACATCGCATTACCAAAGGACACAGTAGCACATAGTTTACAATAACACCTTAAAAGATTTTAAAGAAAGGAATGAAGAAAATCAAAATTTAACAATTTTATTTACAATGGTCCAAGAGTGTTTTTTAAAATTTGATGATATATCTCAAGAATAATGATCTGAGTTTAATTTTACTTTCGCTCTCATGTTAAATTGGACCATGGAAAATATATTAAACAACTATAGTACCTACAATTTCCAAAAAATTCACAATGGGTTTCGAATTCTTCGTTAATGTAAATATTTCACTGCCCAACGACTTTTGGGATTATGTATTTAAAATATTCCTGATATTAATTTACTAATGGTTATGATGAGTTTTCCCTCACAAAAGATCTTTTATTTATTTTGCGTCGTCTGCATTTATAGAGAGGAAAAAATATACGCAAAATGGCAAGAAAAGCTAACAAAGAAATACGTAAAAGTCATCAATCTTAATAACATTTTTGATCTCGTAAGTTTTCTCGATATTTTTTTAAATATACAGTAGTTATTTTATCTGCACAACTTGAACAGAGGTTGAAGCACTCTTTTTTATTATTGTACGATACACGCTTGTTATTTATTGTTGAAATACGCTTGTTACCTACATTTAAAGTGAAGCGATAAGACCATCAGGGCTATTCTTCAGACTAACCACTTAATTTAAACTTGGCAAAGGAAGGAAATAGCCTCTAAAATTTTGCTGACAACACATGCTTCTTCATGTGTGTAAGCTTCTTTTACATGCCGTAAATTCACGACAGGAGATTACTTCCTCTCTAATGGAAGCGGTAATAAGGTTTTTCATCGTCTGGAAGATATTGCGTTCCCAGCCAATATCGAACATCCTGACCTTCTATCTGAGGAGCTAGTAGGCATAATACATCTAGTCGTGACTGCAAAATGCCGCTTCAATTTACATAGCATATAAAGTCGTGTATTTTCATAATCTTTCTATTTTATTAATTACAGAACTTTGTATATCTCTTATCTTAATGTGTTGATGTGTAAAAGATCATCAGTGATGAACACTGGTAGGAAACTTCCCGAGAAACTTCCCTTTCCAATTCTGTTGAATTTCTAAGTTGTGAGGGATGAACATTTCTTATCATGCTGATTTCTAAAAATTTTCTATACTTTCTCACAGTAAATACACAGTATATATACACAGTAAATATACAGTAAATACACCAGTAGTGGCCATAGTTACAAATATTTTTGCAGGTTTTTTCTTATGCTTTCTTGGGCTACAGAACTAATGTTATGCAGTAAATGCTATGTCCTTTTTAGTTCTTTTGGGCTACAGAACTAATATTATGCAAAACTCAATGAGCGATTGGCTTACCTCTTTCTCAATTGATCTCTTAACAGTTTTAAAAGTGTTACATTTTAATTACATTATTTCCAAACTTAGAATTTTATCCAGTTGTGGTCACCTGAATATTGCAAAATTTTTATAGTAACCAGATAGTTGACTCAGAACTGGTTACTTAATATTCTACTCCTGAAAATGTTTGAAACACTTAACATCCCCGAAAGTATCATTTCAGGTTACATTGTTGCAATGCTAATATTCATCAGATGTTTTGAACTGATTCTTATAGCAAACGAGTGGTGCTTAAACAGCATGTAGTTTCTCGCACTATTTAAAATGGTTACGAAATATTATAATTCTATTGAACCAGGAAAAATGTTTCCAGGCAGCAATTTTTTCACTCTGGTATTCGAACTCAGGCACTTAGGTTTAGCACGCCTTACACGATAATCCTACCCTTGCAGCCTCACAGGTAAAACTATCTTCCCGACACTCTAAAAACAAAATAAAACTTCTACATTAGCAATTTTCAAAAATTCAGAGATTTTAGACGACATTGCATCGAGATCTTATATTGAAGAAAAGATTTCATTCATAAAAATCCATCTTCAATATTGTTATTGTAAGAACACGTCGAAAAAAATTTTAAACCTATGCAATTTTCAAAAATTCAATGTTGAACGAAAATCGCACCTACTCCATTTTTATGGGCGCACTTTTTTTCTATCAGTTAAAAAAACATTTGCAGCCATTTTTGAGAAAATTTTGAATGACTTTGAGGCTTCATGTAAAGTAGCTCCCAAAATCAAAATATTCGTTTAAAATTCACAAGATGTCGAGTTCTGTCTGATCAATCGGAAAATACCAATTTTGGGGAAAATCCTATGAACGGTTTAGACACTAATCTTTTCCACAGACGAACAGGCAGGCATATCTTTTACCTGAACTAATTTTTAGGTAACAAGTACCCACAAAACTTGGATTCTAACTATACAATGTATTATAAGAGCATTAACTATCCACGCTTTTTGGTAACAGGGAATCACAATACAAGCTTTACTGTCGAAAAGTCGCTTTTTTCTGCAGCATTCCAATACATTCTCTTTACCACCTATGAGTGTGTGTATATATATATATATATATATATATATATATATATATATATATATATATATATGAGAAAGTAAAAAGAACGGAAAAGAAATAAATTAGCCTTAACCATCACTAGATGGCGCAGGTACCATTTTCAGAAAGTTTAATGCAAGTAGGAAAGTTCAAATTCTGTTTTCAATATTATGTTAAAAATGGCCACTACTAAGCCAGTGGCAACTGCTGGTATCTTTACCTTACAACCCCACGCATCAGTCAACTTCCGGTGTCTTCCGAGAAACGAACATTACATGGGAATGGCAGCAGATTCAAGCCAGGAAGTCACATGCCTGAAGCATGTGGCCGAGTAACTGATTTCTCCTTGGTTTCGACGTCACCTCTCGCATCTATTGACAGATGCTCCCAACGTAGGAACCCAGGTTGAAAAGGGTCAGAAGATCTCTTTCGGCACAAAAGCTTCGCAGACATCAAAGACATACCTTTCGTTTGAAACGCACGGCAAAGTATTGGAATTAGAAAATGTTACCTCCCACTCTTAAAGAATCATGCATAAACACATTAAAATAGATTCTCGGTGAAAAGAAAACCGTTATGATCAAAGCGAAGTAATCGCAAAAGTATTATAATCACAAAGTACGGTTGACATTTGCTTACGAATTTGATTCTTCCCTCTACATTTCCTTCATTTCTCATTGGCTATCTCAAAATATACTCAGGCAATTATTGTAAAGATACTTCTCGAATTCACAAATCGATTCCGAATATTCAAGAGATCATTGACGAGAACATTCTTCAAATCTTCTTTTCGAGTGATTCCCAATTGAAAAGTGAAAAAAATAAATATTTCGCCTTTCAGTAGAATATCAAAGCAATTCTCGCAAATAATAATACATCCAGGAAAATATTAATTGTGAAACAAATTGAACATTATGTAAGGAGAAACATGTAAATGAACTAACACTTTGAAACCTTGAAAGAATCTTACTGTATTGCTAAAGGGAAAAAACTGACTTAACTTCTGTGCTAAACTCACTTAAATATTGTTAATTTGCTACATAATACAACGATATACATACTGGCAATTTCCGTACATTCACTCAAAGATAGGTTCAATCTTCCTAAACAGAACATCGAATTTCAAATTCTTATTATTGTAATATATAAAGATGTTTCTATTCTTTCAAGGACTATAATTATTTAATACCAAGTCACAAACTTCAAAAACACCATGCGTAAAACATATTTTATACATACGCTGAAAATGCATCACATTTCCGACGTTGTTTCTGATGCACCTTGGTTGGAAACCTTACAAAACTTTAAGACCAAAGCATAATAAAAGTTTAACATATTTTCATGGAGAACCCTTCGGCTTCGCCCTTACACATCGCTTCCAGAAGACCAACCCGACCTCGATGTGAGTCTAGTTCTTCCATCTCTCTTTCCCTCCCATCCACGGCCTTGTAAGAAAAAATGAGGCGCTTCAGCCATCCACGTTGCCGAGGCGGAGCAGAGTGCTGCGTCTCTCCTAGGCTCTCCCCGCCCCTCCCCCTGCACTTCTTCAGTTGCCAGCTTCTACTCTTCCCGGCCTCGTCCCGTAATGTCCCGACCCGCCATTCTCTGCCACTCCCCGCCAGACCAGGCACCGCCCTGCCGCGTCTTCATGGTCCGCCATGCTATGCCCCGCCCTGTCCCGCTATCCTACACCTCCCGCATCGCAATGCCCGTCCTTCTTCCATCTGTCTTTACCCACCTATCTCACTTTACTCCCCTCCTCGTCGTCACGTTACTCTCATCGCAAACCCCGCCACTCCCATCGGCGATCCAGCCCCTCTCATCCGCGTTCCCGGCGGTCTCATCACCAGTCCGCCACTCACCTTACCGCCCCGCCACTTTCATCACCTCTCCGCCACTCTCATCACTGCACAGTCACTATCATCCCCGCCTCGCTACTCTCCTCACCGTCAGCGCCACTCTCATCCCCATCCCCACCACTCTTAATACCGTCCTCGCCACTGTCAACACCGTCCCTGCCATTCTTTTCATCGTCCCCGCCATGTACTTCATCATCCCCACCATGCACTTCATCGTCCCCTCCATTCCCAGCTGCAGTGACGGGCGCTTCACCGGGTTCGAATCAGCGGCGCCTTACGGCGTGATAACGAATGCATGAGGTCGGGGCCGATCGCTCCGCGGGGGGCATCGACGGCGCGGCCTGCAGGAGCGACGGGGCCGCTGCCCCCTTCAACTGCCCCCCCCCCCCCTCCCCCCCCCGGCCCCACGCTCCGCCTGATACCCTCGCCGCTGCGGCCCGCCACACTCCGTTCTCGCGTTCTGCTAACGGCTCTCTCTCGTTTCGTCGTCCCTCCGCGCTCCGGTGCTCGGAACCGTCTCGATCTGACCTTCGCGGGACAGCTGCAGCGAGGGAATTGAACGATGCGCGCCACTGCCGAAAGCGCCAGTGTGACATTCCCACTTCTGCAGATTTTTCTTGCTAAATGAAACAGAATTTTGATATTTTTATAAATTGCAAAACATACCAGGTCTTTCTGGAAAGAGTTATACAAGTATTTAAAAAAGAAATGTTACAAATTTCTAGGGCAAATAGATCGAAGGTTATCACAATTTGCCAATGAGCATGTGATGGGAATTCTGTTATAATGGAGTTACACACGTGACACTCCAAATGGTATCTCACTGTGTACTAATGTTGGGAAATACACATTTTGACGCAGTGAACGCGATTTCGTGAACCTGCCAAACGCCAGTGCTAGATGAGTTGCCTACCTATCAAAGAAAAATGTCGTAGAATCTGTAATTTCGTGACAAAATTTTCCCATCATTTGCCAAAACATGATCACCTTCAACATTCATATACGCCATTAAAATTTGCAACATTTTTTTTTATTTTGAGACATGTTTATAAAGAATATTTTCTTGTTTCTTTCTTATTTTATTTTATGGTTGCTTTGTGTTGGTTCTTTGAAAAAGAAAATACAATCGTGGCCAAATTGCGGCCGAAGAAAGTCAAATATTATTTTTAAATAAATATAATATACCGAATACTTAAAATCAAAAGCAATGTTTAGTTGTCAGTGGTGTAATTACCCCATACGTACCTATATTGAGAAACTTAAAATATATAGACTGTTGACGTACGTGTAAAAATATGTGCAGATGATGAAATTTCAACATTGCTTGGTCAGTATTTCCCTAATTTATGACACATTTTAAGAATATACATTTATGAGACACTTGCAAATAGAAAATAATCAACATCTTGAGTTCGGTAATCAGTAAACAAAGCCTACCTTCACGGGAAATAATGCAGAAAATTTCAATGTTCAGTTTCAAAATCTAAATAAATATTTTCATTTTTCAATTTTGTTGAAAGGATGAATATTGATATTTTTGAGTTTATATCATTGGTAGAAAAAAAGAAGTCTACATAATTTTTTGGTGCAACCCACAAAAAATAATGTAGAACTCTTCTTTTCTACCAAGGACCTAAACTCAAGTAAGGAGATCAGACGTTCCGTAAAGCCGGGACAGTCCCTTATTTTGAGTCACTGACCTGTATTTTTTTGACAGGAAAACAGGACGCTAAGTCTTTTTTATGTGACAATGACTTATCAGCATAAAATGACGTCAAGAATATTAAATTTATCATAATGTATTCCGATTGATTCGCATTTTATCCTAAAAAATTAATTGCGACAAAATATTGTACTCATCTGCCACGTATAAAGAGTCTTTAGAGAGTCTGTTGTGGTTTCTACGAAGAGAAAATATAGCTATGGCGTCATGTTAACTTGTAAATGCTTTATCGCTAACGATATCGTTATGAAGAAATTCAATAATCCGATTCTTCTGCTTCTGAGAATTTCTGTGCGACTTTGTAAGCAGTCTTAATTGAGAAAACTCACCTACTAGTAAATGAAAGAGCAAATGAAACAAATGCGATTTTTTAAATTTTTTTAATATTATGTTTTTAATATTAAATTATAGTTTTTTTACCTAATTTTCATTTCCAAAGCCAAATATTTTTGAGAAAATATTTTTACGTACTCTTTTGTCCCATTATCGTTATGACAAAAACTAAAATGTTCCGTTTATATGTTTTCAAAGTAAGGTCGCCTTATCAACATCTATCCTTTTCATAACGTCAAGAAACACTGGTTAATCAAACACTACAATTTATTTAATGTAATTTCCCCTTATTTTGCAAAATTTTTATTAGGGTATGCAAGGAGGATTACCGTGCCAGCTACGAGTACCTCCCTCGATAAAAACATACACTACACTTACAGGACTAATTACCCTAGCAGATGACGCTCCAGGAAACACGAATCAACGAATCAATCAATCAAGCGACGGTCCGATGCACCGCGTTGTCGCAACGCGAAGCTGTTCTGGAGGTTCGCTCTGCGAAGGGCATCTTCAGTGCAACGGCATGAAACGAGAGCGAAGTAAAGTGGCAGGCAAGACGGGAAGGCGTGCGGAGTATGTATGCAGAGCCTGTCTCTCGCGGGCAGCTTCACCGTCAGTAGACAGACGAGGAGTGCCGGAAATGAACGACACAATCTTCTTCTGTAGAGGAACACCAAGAGAGAACCCCAGTGGAATTCTAGGTTTCTTCTTCGCCAAACAAAAAATAGTACCAACTTAGTACCAGGTTTCCGTGTTTAATAATCATCATATTTCCCGAACCTTTGCGAAGATTAATACATCAAGTTTTTATAGTTAAATAAACTACTTTCTTATTGATAGCATATCTTCTTTTTCTTTGAAAGTTTCTCATCCATCCCTTCGTTATATTTAATGGTTTACCATTCTGTGAGCAGAGCATTTTGTATTTTCTTTCCTGCTGATTGTGAGGTAGTGTGTTGAGTGGCAGCAATGTTGTTTCCAGTTATACCGAGTGGTGACCTATGAACGTTGTACCGCACTCTTGAACCTTCGAGCGAGTTTGTTTGTACAATTGATTTTAATGAAATCATAAATTGAATTAGGAACTTTCGTGATAAAGTTATCAATAAATTCGCGACCAAAAAAGAAAGAAACATTGAATTGCAATACATAAACAGAATTGTTACAATATAATACGAATATTACCAAAACGAACCTGAAAAGAAATTAAAATTTATCTGGGAAAATATATTACTTTTGTAATAACTATTTATTTTGTAAGTTATAAAAGTATATATGTTTTGGAAATGGCATTTTATTGTTAGTATCCTAGATATGTCGGGTAGTTGAGTTTATTTTTCTTGAAAATTCCCTGTACTATACGTGCGGCCACTGGCTGTCACCCAGAATTCCAGATCAGATGAAATCTAGCAATGTTGACAGGAATTCTCGTAAATGCCTTTCAACTGAATTTATAAAACACACTTTGAATCAATCTAGAAGCTTTGAAGCAAAATAATGAGATGTTGCACTGTTGATAGCGTTCCGTTTGATTTTCGGGCAAAGTATAATACTCCTTTTCAAATTTCCGTAAAATACATTTCAATCTCTATTTCACGAAAAAGGAAGAAGGAAAACTTCACTGTAATAATTATAGCCTTTATTCAATGTTTTCCAGGAAAAAAGATTAAATGAAAAGGTTAGTTATACAAGCGCAAAGAAAAGGGAGGAAATAAAGAATATGGAATATAAGTAGAATACCATGAACGGTTTTCTGAAGATCAAATACATCTGTTTTATGTAGTTGTCAAGCAGACTTTATTGCTAAGAATGAAAATGCATATTACGCTCATGGCAGATTCTCCATTTCAACGCGCAGAGACTTCGAACCTTTAGCATGCTACCCTGGTAGTATACCACTAGTTGTGAAGAACTGTTCGTATCTGGGTTCACATATCCACCGAAAAATGAAATAATACGCCTGAAAGATATCATGTTCATTGCGAACTCATGGGTAGTGATTCAATTGCCCACGTAAATGCGCAAGAGTAATACTATTCATAAGTGTGGAAAGATAAATAGAATTAATTATTGGAATTGCGATTAGCAGAGCTTACGAGATTGAACAGCACAAGAATACCGATACGCCGTATCTGTTGCATTGTCAATATATATAATAGGCGATCGGTCACGAAACGAATTATCTCTATCTACGCCACATTTCAATCTACGAAAATTTTGGGTGAAGCTATATTATTTTGCTTCCACAGGTTTTTCATAAATTCGTTCTCTATGCCCGGCTCACCATTTGGGATGGCCCGGAATCAATATCCGTTGTCTCTCGTTGACCTGATGTCCCCAGTTCTCGAGTTTCGACGGTGGCGTATTTTCAACATTAGCCACTAGCTAGATCGAATTCAACCAGAATGGAGGAGAATTCTAACGGCACTCTGCCCTGATTGGTAGTTTTCTGAGATTTCTCCAATCAATACCAGGTGAATGATGCAGCAGTACCCTAACAAACGGGTCACGGGTCGCAGATGGAAGGCGATCTTCTTTTCAACAACCTGCTCCTGCTCACTGCTTTTAAGCATACTCAGATAGGTACATTTAGATACATTGTACAGATAGGTACATTTAGATGCACACTTCTACACATGACTGGAGAGCAGTCGGGTGCTAACAGCTTGTCCCAAGTGAAGCGGTGACCCATTGGGAGAGATTCCTGGAGAAGAATCCCTGCAAACTGATGTGTAAATCGGCGCCGAAAATTATGTTTCAATGATGAAGGAATTCCACCAACGCTCGGGTTAACCATGCATGTTATGAATGCACCATGCATGAAACATGGGAATATGTAGTCCGTTTCCATCGTAGTTCCCTCCACAATTAGGTACACAACACGTGTAGACTACCACAATTCGCGAAAATACTATAAAATTGTGGAATCTAAGCATTCTAAGCGTGTCGTCACAAAGATGGCGACCAGCGCCAAGAGCTGAAATATAGTTCATGGAGGGAATATATTATATATTCCTCCATGTATAAGTGGTATTAGTAGTATCGATAAGCACTGAACCAGCAAAAATGTAATAGAATATCCAAATATATCTCATTCTGTAGATTACGGTGTAAGCGATGTTTCTTTGAGGCCTTTTGCCCCCAAATATTAATTTTTAAGGCCATAAAACGCTTCATTTAGGAGTTATTTAACGATGTAGCTGACCGAGTGTTGCGGGTTGTATTTGACATTAATGTTTAGATGCTTTTTTAAAACAAACCCTTCATACTTTTCAAATCAAAGTGCAATTTGTCACGTCTACGTGGAATTATCCCTCTTTAGAGACATCATTTATAAATATCGGTTGCGTGTGAGAGCCGCGAAAGGTATGATACTACTGAAATATAATAGAAGACGATTCTGCAACCTCAGACTACGATCCACCACCGCCCGAATCTTTTGAACCGCGACTCGTCTCGCTTCATCTCACTACTTCGCCACAACTGCATCAGTGCCTTCACGGTCCACCGTTTCTCGTCCCGATTGTACGCACACGTCCCCGCACCTCCACCACGCTACTTCCAATCCTCGCCGGCGTTATCGCGTCCCCAGCGCGATGCGCCACCGCCGTCCTCACCCTCACATGCCCCTTCCTCTAACCCCTCCCCTCCCCACACTCGCTCGTTCGCAGCCCCGGGAGGGCGGTCGAGGCGCGGGCCCCGTTCGTTCTGCAAAGAGGAAAACGAAATGGCTCTACGGTGCCTGCGCCCGCCCGCGTCCCCGTCCCCGTCCTGGCCGCCCTCGTCGCCGCGTCGTCCTCGTGCTCTGGGGACTGCGCCGGGGCCGCGAGGGCGGGTGAGAGGAGGCGGTCGGACGCGGCTCGGACCCAGACCTTCTGCAGGCAGTGCCAACAACTTGACATTACAATATTTGTTGGCGTACGCGAGGAAGTCGAAATAGAACGCTAGAATGGGCAGCTTGGTGACTGAAATAATGTTTACTCTGATCGTCTATTTTGCGAAGATGTTTTGTGTTTCCAAAGAATTGTAAAATCTGACGCAATTGAAAACTCTCGTTGACTTTTTGATGGCAGAATACTTAAAAGTGAATATTATTTAACAAAAGCGGTCAGAAATAAGCAAATAAAAGCAAAAATCCGAGGAGTACGTTTTTGCCAGGATGAGTAAACCAGTTCTTTTAGTCAGTTCGAGATTGTCTCAGTTAAAATAAGAACTAATTTATAACCGAATGTAATGAATTCATAAAGATCAATCGTAATGCGTGAGATATAATAAATAATTACTCTGTAATAATGATGTGCACTTGTTTTCATGTTTACTTTAAAAACAACAGATGAATGACGAATCGTCTCAAACCAAAAAAGTCAGTGAATCTGCATGCAGGCTAGGAGAAACGTACGTTATCCTCTGCCTTGAAGGGTAATAGTATGGATAATGTACTGGAATGGATAATGTAAAAGTTTAAAATGAGGACGAAAACGATGACAACAAATAAATGAGTATGATTGGGGGATGTTTCAGATGACATCCTTGTTGGAACGAGAAGCCAGTCGCACCCCAATCACATGATGAAAACACTCCTATCTTTCGCTGAACCCTAAACCCTCAGCCTTCCATTCCGCGTACCTAGAAATCCACCATATACCTACACCACCGAGGCCGACAAAATATTGTTACGATTCTTCAAAATGTGTTTGGTTAATTACCAAATTTACTTTTCCAAAATTCCTCTGTAGGTGAAATTTTTACGCATGAGCATTTTAAAAAGCTTAATGTACAATTTTGGTTTCGAAAATGAAAATTAGTTATTAAAGGCTCTTTTCGCAATAAGTGATCAAAGAAGTTCTTTCGTGTATCAGAAATGCTGCGAGAGTGAAATCGACTCAGATGTAAGTTTCAAGCTTTTACTTAAAACATTTTTAATACTGAATTTGAATTTCATTTCGAAGTCATATCGCACAAATGTTATATGTATGAATCTCTGCACATCGTGAGCTTTACGTAGAGTACAAATTATAAACAGTGATACATGTATTTACAAATAAATTGCGGAAATATTTATTGTAATACATTATTCAAGTGTATAGGGCGTGTGAAAACTATTATCCACAGACAATGTAAGTGAAAAAATTTAAAAATTACTTAAAAAAGTAAACATTCGATAAGCGTCGCATTTTGCTTATTGTTATGTGCAGAATCTGCTACAGTCCATGGTAAGATCAATACATTTGCGATACAGCGGAATGTCCATTAAACCAACGAGAACGCGGCGTATCTTTATAAACCTGTTGTAATTCATAAAAATGAGCAGATGTTTTATTATTCTCATAGAATATTATATTGTCACATCATATAACATTTATGCCAGGAAGTGCTCGCGTTCTACGACACAATAATAATCTGAGCGGCAGAGGTGGTAATTTTGCACAATAGTATATCATGAAAGTGAATTGAGTTTGTTTTGAAAAGCATTACATACGGCTATTCGTCGTATTTGAGAGGAATTAAGAGATTTATTCAAAACGATGAATTTCGCTTTATGCAGGATACGCAGTAGTTTAATATTTATAATGAATCAAACAGGACACGTTGTAATGAAAACCATTCCTCGTGTTTTAAAAAGGTTTTCTGTGAAGTATTTGATACACACAAAACATGAATACATCAGATCAAGTATCTGTGAATAATTTGTCGTTTTTATACCTTCATAAGAATCGTACGTTGTCATAATATGCACGTATGATGCACTCTCAATAATATATCTCAATCTCAATAATCCATCAGATAATGAACATATGATAAAATGTGCACGAAAGAGAGCAGAGAAGATAAGATACAAGATTAACATGAAAACGAGTATTGTACAAATCCGGAGTAATGCAACGCTATCAAAAACAAGTATAGAGTGATTAGGGCAAAATTCAATTTGAAGCAATGATTCATTGGTAAATGTTATACAAAGTCAAGTTTAGATTGGAGTGGAATGTCAGCAAATTTCAGAAATAATATTATGCATTTAAATAGCTATCAATAACAAATCCGAAAAATAATACATTTGTTTAATTTAACACGAATGCATACACAAAGCGATAAAACGAATTCTCTCATATACGATGAAATGACTAAATCTATGTAGCAAATTGGCCTTTGTGACAACGAGTGAATAGGACGAATGCTACAGGAAACCTAACACATTGGCCTCAGGGCATAAGATGGTAAATACAATGTGTAAATATTAGAGGTTACACACTCATGCCCAGAGACCATAGAAATACAGTGAAGAATATTTGTAGAAAACATTATAAGGAACTTTAAAGCTGTTCATAATTTCATCTATCAATTTGAATAATGTGACCCACGACATTCGGTGAAAACAATAATATATAATAGGAGAAACATCAATGAAAATTTCACAAAACAATTTTTATAGAATATTGCAAGAATCAGATGGTGACTTCCCAAAGAATGAGAGAGTGATGGGAATGCGGGGAACGTCGAATGAAGGTGCCTGGGTGATGCGAAGGGAGGCAACTGGATTACGTGACAAAGTTAAGAAACAGCAGTGGGAATATTAATGAGGATGATGGAAATGGTAACGTCGCAGAGGGTATTGGAGAAGGTAAAAGCAACGGAAAGGGGGAGAAAAGGTAATAGAACAAGAGTACAGATAGGAACTGCAGTGAGGTAGTAATAACAATGAAAGGACTGAATTTCAAGAACAACGCAAAGAGAAGGGAAATTGTTGAGACTCTTTAGGAAGTTGCACCAGGAGTGGCTCATGGCAACAACTGATATTACTGCAGTGCCTCTGAAGGGAAGTCCTGAGGTTCGAGTCCCGACAATGGCAGGATTTTCGATACTAGCCAGATTGCTAGGTCGAGTTCTGTCGCTGTCTGGAGGAGAATTCTCGCGGCCGTGGTTTCTCCGATCAACACCAGGCGAATGTTGGAGCAGTACCTTAACAAACGGGTCACGGACCGCGCGCGATTTTTCCTTCCAATTCCTTGTCCTATCCTACTTTTTTCACACACACACACGTACATGCACTACACTACCACACATGCCTGGAGATCGGCCAGAAGCTTAGAGCTCGTCCTGACTGGGACGGTGCTCCGCTGGTGGGTGATACATGGTTGGAGAAAACACCGCTAGATACGACAAATAGGGAAACGGTGGAGACAACGATGGAAGCAGAGGAAGTCGCGATCAGCCTTGTAACGTAATCGTTAGGAAATTGTTTTGGGTTATTTCAGGTCGCATCAACATCCAGGTCATTAGCGACCACTATGGGAGTTAACGGTATGGTAACTACGAAGATGAAACGAAATGGTGGTGATAAAGGGGGAAAGGACGAGCACAAATACAACCATGGCCGAGGCGGGACTTGAACCCATGACCCTTCGGTCCGAGATTACTACAACACTACTGTCTTAGCGATCTCGACCACCGGGCCGACCGTTAAGAGATTGTTATGTGAGATACGAAGGGAAAGGGGAAGCTCTCAGAGAGCTAGTAGGATTAGCAGAAAGAATATGGAGCGACTCATGGAATTTGACAGAATGTAGAATGGTTGACATAATCAGAGAGTAACAAGAAGGCAGGAAATAAAGCACAAGAGCTAAAGGAAGGAGATAATACAATTGCCACAGATAGGAGAATATGTGAATAACAAAATTAAAGAAATCAAATTAAATTGTATGACAATTATAAAATGACTGGAAAGAATAAGTTAAGATTCGCGAGCTTAACCATATCCGAAGCGGAGCAATTGATGAAGGAAGATTGATTGAATATTTAGTTTTCCTGGCGCGTCAACTGCTAAGATCGTTAGTTTCATAAGTGCAGTATGTGTTTTATCGCGGAATATGGCGGCGCTCTTATCTCGCTGGATGCTGAGATCCGGCGCCAAACTACATGTCGGCTTGCGGGCCATTTTCCCAACCAGGTATCTCCTACCAGCGGGTCACCTCCTCAGTCGGGAGAACGCTCCTAATTGATATTATGATATATGTGGTAGGGCAGTGCACATAAGGGTGTGTGTAAGTAAGGTGTGTTGATACAAGGAAGAGGAAAGAAAGATCGCGCACGATCCGTAGCTCGTTTGTTAGGGTATTGCTCCGGTCTTCGCTCGCTGTTGATCGAAGAAAATAGAGGAAATCCCCGACCACTGCAGCCGGCCGCTAGAATTTTCCTTCATGGGTTGAATTCGACCTAGTGTTCAAAATCCTGACACCGTCGGGTCTCGTTCCCTATGACCTCCCTCTCAGAGGCACTACATCAGTTGATGCCCTGAGGCATCTAAGCCGATTGCAGGTAAGGAATGTATTGTGAAGTCATTAAGGAGATACTCAAGAAGTAGGAGCGGTAGTCGCTAAAGTAAGAAAACTGTAGAAATCGATTAGCGTTCGGGTCATCGAATTAGTTTGCACCATGACGCGTTAGGTCACATAATCGGACAATAGAGAGCCGGTGATGACCATAACTACGCATGAAAATATGACTTAATCTGATTCAAGAAGAAAGTGCGGTGACGAAAATATCGTGTTTGATAGGGGTGGCTAAGAACGTCGTGACTAAAACGAGGATAAAAACAGATGGTGAGAAGAAACTTGTCAGTTTTGCCATAGTACGAGCATAACGAACGTAGCGAAAGAAAAACCACGGACGTTGAAGAAGTTGCTACACAGGTAGCACGACAGCGATATTGAAATATCCAAAATCCTACGATGTGCCAACGTTGTTAACAGATTAAGACTGTCCAGTAACGTCGTGGGAGTGGAGCGGCTTCACAAAGCGCCAGGTGAAGTTGCAAGCGGAAATGAGCAGAAAAGGACGAAGACTGGGAAGAGGGCGGAGAGGATAAAGAAGGGCGGAGAGGGTGGAGAGGGTGAAGAGGGCGAAGAGGGCGGAGAGGGCGGAGAGGCTGAAGAGGGTGAAGAGGGTGAAGAGGTTGGAGAGAGCAGGGAACGAAGAGAGCAGGAACTAAGGAGAGCAGGAAGCGAAGAGAACAGGGAGCAAAGAGAGCAGGGAACGAAGAGAACAGAGATCGAAGAGGGCAGAGGGTGAAGATTCCAAAGATCGAAGAGAGCAGAGAGCGAAGAGAGTAGGGGACGAAGAGAGCAGAGCAGTGAGAGAAAAGGACTAGGAGGGCGGAGAGGGCGAAAAGGGAAAGGAGTGCGGGTAGGGTGGAAAAGGCGGAGACGGTGAAGAGGGCGGACTGGGCGAAGAGAACAAAGAGGACTGAGAGGGCAGTGAGGACGAAGAGGGCGAGGAGGGTGGAGAGAGTAAAGAGAGCGAAGAGGGCGGAGAAGGCGGAGAGAGCAGAGAGAGCGGCGAGAGGGGCGTGGAAGGAGCAGGGGTTGAGCGCGGCGCGGGCAGCAAGGGGGGCGAGAGTTGCGAGGGTGGCGAGGGCTGCGAGGGGCGTCGAGGGCGCGCTCCCTCGTGCGGGTAATTTTATTTTTCTTCGCTCGCACCCAAATCCGCACCACTTGTCCGTGTTTGCCGTGCGCGGGGATCACGCCAGCCCCAGGAATATCGAATGCGCTCGGCGCTTCGGCTCCGACGAAAAATGACAAGCAAAACATATTAGGCGAAACGAGAGAGTAACGCGGTGCCCGTGCGCAAGCGAGCAAACACAGCACGCCGCTCTCCCCCCCGCCCCGCGTTCCGCCGCGTCCCACGCCACCCCACACCTCCCCGCCTCGCCAACGAGGGATGCGCTAGTGGCGGGGAACCTGACGGGGTGGAGAGCGGGCAGTGAAGGGAGGAGGCGGGTGAGTGGGCGAGCAGGGCGGCACGGCGCGCACACGGCCCAAGGGCGGAAAGCGGGAAGGAATAAGGTTCCCCCAAAGAGGAAATGAGGGCCCGGAAGGGCGGAGCAGGCGACTACACAAGAAGAAGTTCTACAAGCAATAAAGGAGACGGGCGGCGGAGGGAGGGGCGGGCAGGCAGGCGCGCGCGGCTCGAGAAGGGAGAAAAGGGGAAAATATGGCAGAGGTGATAAGGGCGGCATGCTGACGCGGCTGGAGAGAGGACGGGGCGTGACGGTGGAGGGGCGAGGGGGACGTGGGGCAGCGGGGTCCGAGCCCGCGTGGGACGCGAGGCACGGGAATGGCGATTCCCAGGAGAGGGCGGTCGGGCTGGCGACTGGAGAGCTGACGTGCAGGGCGAGCAGGTGCGTGGGGAAGATATGCGGCGCGGGGCTGCGTATCGATGAGGAGGCGTGGCGGGGGGATGAGGATACGCGCACAGGTGAGCGATTTCGTGTACACGCGTCGGCAGGTGCTTGTGGGCGAATATGTGTGTGAACAGGTGGTAAGCGCGGAACTATGTTGGCGGAATACAAGTGCGTCGATATGAATACAGCAGTGAACAGGCGGGAAAAGGGAGAAACACGGCTGAAAGTGAATACGCGTGGTTATGAGTGCACTGTTGACCGTGCACAGCATGAATAGTAAACGCGGGAGCGCACCGGCGTTCGCGAAAAAGAAGGACCAGCGCCCGGAAGTGACTGTATGGGCTTGTTTGTGAACGCCAGCGCGAGACAATAGAGGAAAGCCCTGGCTACAAAATAGACGTCCGGAGAATTACACACGGAGTGGACGCCAGCAACGAGCGCGTAGAGAGCCGACGGAGGCGAACGCGGGGGCGCGCCGGGAAAACCCGGAGGCGATCCGATCGCGCGGACGCTCCCGAAAGGGGGGGCGTCGGCACCGGGAGGGGGCGGGGCGGGGGGGCCAAGCGATCGAGCGACAGCGAAGGGGTGAGGGGCGGGGGGAGGGGGCGCGGTGCCGGGGGAAGCGCGTACCGCGCGTGCCAGGCGCCCGATCGCCCGCACCGCAACCGCCCCCGACCCCGCGGCATCTCGCGGACGGGACACGCCGGCCGCCGCCGGCCGCGCGCGGGGTGCCGCCGCTACCGCGTCCGCCGCCGTATGGATCGCACGCCGACCGGCCGGCGGCGCGGCCCGCCCGCCCGCCCGTGCTCTAAGCCATCGTCTACGGCGCGGGAGGGCCGGCACGCACTCCGCGGCTCGTCCGCTCGCCCTCGCGCGGCGGCGCCGCCGCCGCCGCCGCCGCCAAAGCCGCCGCGCGCCGCACCACTTACCCATGCGATTCATCGCGGCGATCTCCCTGTCCCGCTCGAAGTCGGCGCGCGCGATGTCCAGCTCGCGGTCGCGGGCAGCCCGGCCGCCCGGCAGCTCGTCCTCGCCGCTCAGCGCGGCATCGCGGGGGCGGCGCGCGGGCGGCGGGGCGCTGTGCGTGGACCGCGGCAAGGTGCCGGCGGCGGGGGCCTTCTGCGGAGACGACGACGACGCCGGCAACCACCGCCAACACCACCGCGACGCCCGCGACGGCGGAGACGCTGGGGCGCGCGGGGAGGTGGGCGTTGTCGAGTCGCCGCTGCTACTGCTTCTTCTCTTGCCGCTGTGGTCTTGGCGGAGCGTCGCGCGCGCGCGGGCGGGCGGGCCGCTGGGTGGGTTGGCGTCTCGCGGCGCGTTGCGTCGCGTCGAACGGGCCGCGAGGGGACGTGCCGAGTGGCGGCGGCGGCGGTGGAGAGCGAGCGGCGACGGCGGCGGCGGCGGCGGCGCGCGGGGGTGGCGGCGAGCGCGCGCGCGGCGGCGCAACTCCCCGCGCCGCGCCGGAGACGCCCGATCGCGCACGAGCGTCGCCGACGCCGGAGGGCGGCGCGGCGCCGCGAAGGGCCAGCGCGCGCGGGGGTGTCCAAAGGCCGACGCGGGGCGGAATGACGCGAGGGGCGAACGCGTGCGAATGACTAGTGATGCCAAATTTTAGTAAAACTTCGAAACATCAACAAAAGGTTTTCGATGTCAATGAAAACAAATAACATCCATGTTTAAAAACATCAATGTTTTAAATATGAAGAAACATATCGAAGTAAAATGTCCTGGTCCTAATGTGTTACATAACACGTCAATATTAGTTTAAGATGTATTGTCCCTTAAATTTCGCCGTTATCTTAATTTTCTAATCAATGTTCTATGTAGTAAAGCTTCAAAATTCAGTATAACGAAATTAACACGTAAAAAAATATCGAAAAAGCGATAACACAGGAGAAAGGATGCAAATAGCAAACGATTTCGTGTCGTCTGGAAATCGACAAAAGTGTCATTTTATTGAATGTTCATTGCGAGCAATTCTTAAAAAAGTAGACACTGGACATTTTATTTATAACACGAGAAACTGTTTTTGAAAACATGTTTTTGAACTAATATATAGATCTGAAGAAAACATCGGTGGTGTAATATCAATGTTTCTCTTAAAAAATATCGATGTTCTGAAAAAATCGATTTTTCTGCCATCCCTGGATTGACTCTGCCACGTATTTGGGAGAGTCCGTAGTTCCCTCGTGGACGACAGCAGTGGATTTAAGAAATCTCTGATGATATAAATTACTTAGGATTGTTTGTGCAAATCTAACAAATGAAGCAGACAAGATGACAATACACTAAAAAATGTACGAATAAGAATTTGATAAATGTATTTACACCTTTTACAAAAATGACATTTTATACAAATATGTTGCACCATCAGCAAATATACTCCTAGAAGGCTAACACTTCCTATTCACACATTTAAGCGAGAAAGTTAACCGTATCACTTATATTAAGTGTAGGTTACTGGATTCATTTACGGTTATATGAACTTGTCATGTATCTTAACCACATTAGCATGTGAACAATTCAAAATTGATTAAAATATGTTCGAAGTTGAAGGAAATGAAGCGTATACGATTTGTCTATTCTAGGAACCCAAAAAAGGATGACCTAATAGTACCTTTTGCACCAGGTACTGAAATTGTAATCTCAGATTAAGTTAACAATGTAAAATAGGTAATCCGTTGTGTATATGTTACATCCAAGGCACCACATCACGAAGAAAATGATATTCAAATATCAAAGAGTGTTTCAATCTTCTGGAAAGAAGCGTGTATAACTTCATTCCATAAAATATTTACGGAATACATACTGACGGCTTGAGAAAGTAACGAAGTGTGTGATTTTAATAACGTATAATAATTATGGATATATTTCGTATAAAGAAGAGAATTTAAAGAAGAATCGATGAAATTTTATAAAACATTTAATTAACACTAATCTATTTATTAAATTTCGTTCATATATACCATCAAACTTACGTAAACATTAACGCCGCATAGAAATAGTTTAATAAGAATACATACGAAGTCTGCGTGGAACTCAAGGATCTGGCCGTGTAGCTGAAGCCTGGCTTGAAGAAGGATGATAATGATGTTCCCGAAAGAGAGCAGGCGGCGCGTGGCAGAGTTGGCTGAGTGGGATGGGGGTGGGGGTGAGGCTAGGTACGCGCCGGGGGCGGGCTGCGTGCGCACCGAGGGAAGCCTCGGGGAGGGGGCGGAAGGGAGGGGGCAGGTGCGCGCGAATCTCGGTGGGGGCGAGTGGTCGTAAAGACAAGAAACGCCCGTATGAATAATGGAGCGCCTGGCGAAACACGCAAACCGTACGCATACCTGTGACTAAATAAAAGATAAATACAGCGTCGGGCAGAGAGTGCGGCTTGCTAGGTGCGCAGGGATGGCGGGAGAGCATTGGGCGGGTCGGCTATGAAGGGTTGTAGGGCCAAGGGCCAAGATCAGGAGGAAGTATAAATACCTGGGTATAGAATAATTCTGTGAGACGCAGAAAGACGAGTGCTGCTGGAAGGTTACTGCTTGAGATGGAGGTAGAAAGAGGCAGTGCGGGAGAAAATAACGGGGCATGGGATTTTGTGGAAGTTATAGCAATGAAGTGTTGTGATAAAAGTGCATTCTCAGGAGTTGTGCATGGTTGAGAAGAAAACGCCCGACGACATATTGGGCATTTAAGGAGCGTTGACAGCACGTGCTGACGCTGGGGGATGTGCAAACGGAGAGAAACGGAAGTGATATGTCAATTTAGACAAGGTCGGGGGCTACTCGTAAATTGAGCACTGTCGTACGTAAAGAAGAAAAAGGATTTTGTAAAAAGGGCATGCAGAAAATACAACCGATACATCTATTAATGATCACATGACAAACAAAAAATTAAAAACGGTTCTCAGCGATTGCATATAGAGGGAACTGAAATAATGAAAGGCTAGAATAGTATGTCTAAGCGTGGTGGAAGAACGAAATGGAAAATTTTCACTGACAAAACATTTTTACCCATACGCACACGCATCTAAACAATATTTATACGGCGTGACATACTCACTAGAGGACGTACTTATCTGCGAACTGAATTTCCAGACAATTATTCATTCATGAAAGTTGGATTGGATGTTGTAACGGAACAACGGGTGGAGTGCTTTCACTTCTGCGCCACGATGTCAATTCATATTCTAAAAATACAGTATCTGGAGGATACGAAGAAAGAACAATCAATATAAAAAATAAAAATATATCCAAGAGAGTGTACTTTTAGATCCATACATTACAGATCCCAAACAAGTGTACTAATCCTTCATGTATAATTTTTTAAAGATACAGCATCCCCGTATAGTTATTGACTTAAACAAAAAAAATATTTTCACTGTGAAAGTGTGTATTTCAAGCGCCTAGATTGGTTCTCCGCCCCTTTCAACCGTGGTCTACTTGCGTGGGCGGGTCCTTGCCGGCCGAATAGCCGATGCGTGGGCGAGCGTCGGGAGCAGGGCCGCGATCTCCCGCAGCCTCGGTGGGTCACTCGCGGCGCGGCGGCGCCTGCACACGTGCCCCCACGCAGACCCCGCGGCTGTGCGCGTCGCTCCTAACGTAATCCGGGCCGGGCGCGGCCTGCCCCGCCCCCGCCTGCCCCCGCCGCGCCCCAGCTGCTCCTCCGCCACACCCCCGGCCACGCCCCCGCCGCTCCGGCGGACGCAAAAGAGAAGCGGCGGGGACGCAACGGGGCGGGGCGGGGCGGCGCATTGGGATTCCGCGGGGGGCTCGGAAGCGGACGCGGAGGGCGGGGAGGTCCCCGGTCGCGGCGTCGGAGGCGGGGCGGGCGGTGAAGGGGGGAACACGGGGGCGGGGCCGCGGGCAGGGAGCGGGGCGGTACCGCGCCACACGTGTGTCGCGCACCAAACAGCGAGCGGATCTGCTGCGATCCAAAATTCCACGTCATGGCCGAAATTGGTCCGCCTCGCCGTCCGGCGGATGTGCGGGCGGGTGGGCGGGGCGAGGGAGGCCGGCAGGCGGTCGACGAAGACGGGTCCGCTCGCTCGCTGGCCCGCCTGCGGGGTTAGAGCGAGTGCAGCATTTGAGCGTGTTTGAAGGGGTGGGCGAGGGAAAGCGCGGCGTGGCGAGGCGAAGAATGGGACGGGACGGGACGGGACGCAATGAAGCGGTGTTGCAGGCGACGTGTCGTGGCTGGCCGAGGGCAGGAGAGCACGATGTGCAGATATGTTGCGGACTGCGACATATTGAGGAAGACGTGGAGGGTCGGGGCCAAGTGTGTTCGGAGTCGGAATGGAGCGTGAGAGGTGAACTTTCAGATAAGACATGGCGGTTGCGTAACGAGAGTTGTTGGGGTCTAAGTGGGAGGCGAACTAGTTCAAAAACAGTAGTACTATTATTTTTGCCTCGATATGTCACAGCGAAACTTGCCTTTTTGAAAAGAACCTACAATCGACATTCTAACCTGATAAGTAATTAATGAATTCTGAACACTCAAATGTATCTTTTGGTTTACTCATCATTCAAAAAAAAAATTACATACTTGTAACAATTTTAAACAATCATTTTATGTGCGATATTTTATTAAATAATAAAACAATTTCGCCTCATGACATCCAAACAATAATGTTAATTACTAATTCTGTTGGGGAATTAAATTGAAGAAACCTCGGATGTAAAACTGTGATGCACCACTCAAATATTTGTTCTACATAATCTAATTGTAAAATTGCATAAAAATACTATCGAATGATTTTATTTGCATTCACGTTGCAATGATACTGATATTGAATGGCTATCGTTCTGCAAAAGTAACTCTTGGGAACAAGGTTGAGAGGCGATTCACTACTAACAGATGTTCACACGTGAGACGGATAGGAATTTACATCCCACAACGTATTTCGATTAAAATTGAGATCCTGATGTTCCTTCTTTTAAGCGGACTTCAAACCTCAATAGCTTCCAGTAAATCTCAGTTGGTGTCCACATACAACTATTTGATTGACCAGGCCGGTCATATTGAACTAACGATAAAAAGTGTTGTGTCATCCTTAGTTTAAGTATCACTCGTTTCCAAGAAGCAATCTAAAGCGCTTGTCATAGATACAACGGATGTCCTGGTTTCCGAGCATGGACTAATGTTTCCGAACATGTCCCAGTTCTTCATATGCAAAAAATTTACATTACCCTTATTATCTCTCTAGTCATTAGTTTAAAGAGTAAACGCTCAAATTATTGCCCAGCTTTTGATTTATGTGTAGGCGGTGTTGAGGGGATAAAGCACTGACCGAGGAGAATAGAGTTTAAATCGTTTGCAATGTATTATCATTTTTGGATTTTGAGAATTTTGATTTGGAATTTGAGATTTGGAGAAAAACGCATTTTCGGTAACTTATGTACCTCAAAATACAAAGTTGTGTTTCTACCATCTTCCATGCGTAAGAGAAACAACAAATGCACTTCAGCAGACACGAAAAGTCGATGGTTTTGACTGTTTATAAAATCCACAAGTGTAAAGGTAAATATGATAGATAATATAAATAATGATGGCTAATAGTACTGATAGTTATTCTAAAATATAATGAGAAAATAGACGCAGCTTTTCAAAATAACTTCGTTTTGGAAGTGCGTCGAGATAAAAACAGTACACGCAAGCGGAGCAACACACCCCTCTTCAAATAAAGCACTATTGATGTTGATTTAATGACGTCTTATTAAAACAATCAGCATCAGAAATCTAAAATGTTAACAAAGGTAACTCAAAACTACAAATCACCGACTCTCATTCTATTCACTATTGACAGGAAAATATAACTTGGGGACTTAAGAGCCCGCAGATCGCGTGCTGGACATTAATTAATATTTCATTATCATGTAAGGTAGGCAATACGCTTCGTTTACATTACTATGTCCACCATACCTCAGATAAGAACTGCCAGATCTCAAGAATAAGTCTGAAACACGTGACAAACATACATCTAGTGTACCGACTCGGATTGTAAACTCGTCTAGAACGCGAGCATATAATCCTGGCCTCGTCTATTTCATCAATACTTCGTCAAACAAAACGCAAACATTATTGCTCGGAGTTAGTTTCATATGCTTCTGTGGCGTCAATGACGAGGCACCAACCGAGGGATGAACTACCAACAATGATTTGTCTTGCAGTCTTGCATGATTATAGAAAACGTTAGTTGTTTTTTTTCGGCCAACCTCGATTTACGTTTTGCCAGTTTCCCAGAATGAATCTAACACAAATGACGTAAAACATTCCATGAAGAACGTGGCCGTGATTCTTCATACCCTAGAGATTCACATTCATCCGGCATCTATCTCGCCAATACCTTAAAAAAATAAAATGTCAAATTATTGCCCAATGTTTGATTCATCAGCTCCGGTGTGGCGCGATGGGAGGGGACAGGGCGACGACAGCGAGGCGAATAGCGCGGGCGGGGGTGGGGAGAGGGGGGGGAAGCGGTATTGGGCGAGAACAATGCGGCGCCTAAGCGCGCGACACAACAACAAACAGCGCCACGCCATCGCTCGCGCGTGCACACCCACCCACACCATTAAGCCGCCATGGCTTGTTACCAATCTGCGATTCACGAATAAGGCTTTAAGCCCGAATAGACCCATTGACCAGCCAACAATTTTACCGCAGCAGGAGGGTGGTAATCCAGTACGCAAACAGCACGACGTGGCGAGGCGGTGGCGCGGCTGTGGCGTGGCTGTGGCGCGGCGGTGGGGCGGCGGGCCGACCGTCACAGCCCCCTTCGCGATCACGTGGTTGGCAGACCTGCTTCCGTCGCCGGATGACTCTGTGCGTCTGGTTCAACCGCAGGATGTGAAAGAGTTGGTAACGAAGGGACTAGAAAAGCGAAATGATCCGCGACGTTTTCGAAAGTAAAATCAGAAACGTGTTTGTACAATTTTCTTCCTCTTTGTGCATCACAACGAACGAAAATTCATTAATAAGCACGTTTCACTGTTGATGAATATAATATTATATAATCCTATTCTAAGAAGTATATAAATTCTCAATTATTATCTTTAAATGTTATAATATGAGATTAATTTTTGTCTTCAAATACAACTCAGGCAAGGCATCTAGACTTTATTTCATCACGTGTCACTCTACTAATTTCATTGTCATGGACGATCCTTCACTAAATGTGTGAGCATTATTAGACTGAAATATTCCGAGGGAATTCTTTTTTCTTATTCACGTCTAGTCTACGATGAATAATACTACGTTTTTATATTAGTTATGCTGTCGAGGGTGTGGAAAATCGGATTCTGGAGCAGCAATTGGCTATGTTGAAACGGCACACGTTAATACTGAAGCTTAGTTACTCGTCACATGTCGTCGGTTGTGTCGTAAGCAGTGACGCATTGAGTCTGAGAACATGGTCGTAGCATCAGGTATGAGAAACTGCAGAATAACAAAATTAAATGTTTGCCGTTTTCAGTCAAAATTGAAACTGTGTTTTGTTGTTTTTGTATTTGTCTACTCTTCCTCGGTACATAACAAAACCATTTACCCATTTCATAAGGCCAGAGGCGGTTTAGTTTACCGGCAATTCATGCATATATTCGAAATTAGTAATATCAATTGGAGAATTACAAACCAACAATTTTATGTTATTTTCTATTACTTCCATTCACTAAACCATTACTTTCTTATTATCAACTATTCTAAACATCATATCTGTATATTGTTTTTGAGGCATGAACTTTGGTTTCTCAATTTTTTCATGAAAAGTGAATGAGCTATCCCGCAAATATTTCCTGATTACATCCTAAACTTTGTGGCCTACATTTTAAAAATCACCCTAAAATGCTCTTCGAAATCAATTCTGTCACATTTCCTCTCATTAAGCCATGACAATGTATAAATGGTAATTTTATCAAAGATTGCTGTTACTAATTTCATTTTGTGATATGCGATAGAGAACAATGCAACAATCATTAAAAAGATAAAAAATTAAACCGTTCACGCAATTTTCTCCAGAATAGATGTTCCCCCATTGATTTGGACAAACTAAAGATACTGCGAGATTGAAACGGATATTTTGTTTTTGGGAGTTCTTTACACAAAGCCTCAAATATATTTTCAAAATTTTCTTACAAATGGCTTCAAATTTTGTGACTTATCTTTATTCTTGAAGACCGTAGAGAACTCTTAATTAAATGACTTAAGTCCCATTTTCGTGGAAATCAATGATTTTTTGAAAACTGCAAAAGTTCTAGACATTTTCGGCGTCTTCCTACAACTACAGTATTGAAGATGGATTCTTCAGAGAAGTTGTCAAGTAATTTTGTGTAAAATTTAGGCGATATGTAAACCATTATTTTCTGAAAAACAGCTTCTACTTTCTAAAATGTTTTGTTTATAGTATCAACGATCGGTAAAAATGTAGAGCTAGTCTCATTTTTGGTGGAGTCTGTATTTTCAAAAATTGCAAAAATAACATTGCAAAAGTGCATTACTGAAGACAGATTTTTGTCCTAAAATATCTGTTGGAAAAAATGAAATCTATAAAAACGGTTGTGTACATGTTTTTAAAATCCAGTAGTTTTCGCGTAATTTCTGAATTCATTTAATGTAATTTATAAAGAAATTATTTTTTTAAATACGGCTCCAAATTTTTCCTTTAAGTTTTTTCCACAGACAGAGAAAAATACGCTTAAAAATGGTGCAATTTTAATTTCTTTGAAGCATTAGATTATTCAAAAATTGCATAAGTTAAAAATATTGGGAGATACCTTTAGTTATTTATTAAGCATAGGAAAAAACGAGAAATCCCAAGAGATCCCATTGTTTGGCGGTAAGCTGCATAGTGCGTTGACGCGGAGGTTGTCAGTTCGAATCTTGGCGCGGAGAGAAAAAAATTGCTGATTGGAAACACTTTTGCAGCTTCATATAACAGTATAATATTGCTTAGCTGTTTCAAATAAAGCGAGAAAATATGTGCTGTTTAGCACCACTTTTTTTATAACTAGACCGTACAATACCGTAATTTAACCGAGTACAGTAAAAGAGAAAGGTAGGAATTCTGGAGCTCACGAAAACGTGTGCAGATTGCTTTTCCCGCATATGTCAGATACGTTCAAGTATACGTCATATACGTCAGATATATTCAAGTATACGTCAAATACGTTCAAATGTCCTACTCGCGTTTTCTCGGTCAAGCACAGCCGAAGCTTTGAGCCAGAGGACCTTGAGCACCGGAACAATTCTAGACGAATCTGAGCCATCTAGACACCAGAAGCTTCATTCCGCAGAATCTCTCAATCAAAGAGCGAATTCGCCGAGTTATCAGTGAGCCAGAAGAAATTTCACACCTGGACCTCGGAGCGATACGAATGGCGAGGCAGAGCCCAAGTACTCTCCAAGAATGGGCGATGCGACGGCCCAGCAAAACGGTACGAGATTCAAACAAGTAAAGGTCAAGTGACGCTTACAGTAGTGGAAATAATTCCTTTCTTTTATTTTCCTCTCAGTGCTAATTTCAGTGCAGAATTGTGACTAGAAGGCGATAATATATTGATTTTATACGATTTACTCCGGATTTTTAATGATTCAAATACTATTGCCAATTCGAGGTACTGCACTCTCGCTCTTATTCCCAGGAATTTTCACCTGTGTTAAGAAAAATAATTCGTTTATTTCGTCTTTCTGATCTCCACCGTTCTTTTTTCTTATCCTACCAGCTTTTCTTCGCAACCTGCACTTTCGAGGGCTCCTATATTTGTCTACCTTTTCTCAGCTATCACGTTCGAATTCCGATTCCTCTCTATCTCCCTCTTAATCACTTTCTACCTATTTCACTCCTCTCCATCACCTGCTACGTAAATTTACTTCTCCAGTCTCAAACGTCGTATTCCGAAATTCCTGATACATGGGCTTCGCCGACTCCAAATTCCGGAACGTGTCAATTGTTGTCAGTCTCGTTTCAGCTTTCCTGTCTACTAGGTTTCCTGTCTACCTGTTTTCCATCCGATCTCTCTCATCCCGATATCCTGCATGCTTCCGCTTCCTTATCCTGTCCTTTCCCACTTCCATTCACCTACCATCATCCACCACCACCATCCACCACACCGCCTTCAATGACAAGTCCCTTCTTTACTTTTCAGCCTAACCTATTTCGATACCCCCGCGGCTTCCCTGATATCGCAACCACCACTCCCCAGACCTCAACTATTTCTCTCTAACAACCTTCCCCATTTCGCCGTAGTAGTCGATCTGGTTCCACATCCCGTTCTCTACGCGCGCTTTCGCTTTCGGTTTCGTCACTTCCCACTTCCCTTACCCCTACCCTCCCCGCCCCGCCCCGCCTCCTCGTTCCCAGCCCAGCGGGAGCGTCGCTTCCCCGCGCGCCGCATGATCGCCGGTGTTATTACGGAGCTGTCTGCCGCAGCGACGGCGGCCGGCGGGGCGCCTCGCTCGGCGTCGCGACGCCCTGCCCTTCGCCTCGACGCAACCCCACCCCCTCCTTCCCGCCTCACCCCCCCCCCTCCCTCCCCCGTCCGCCGTGTCGCGCCGCGCGGCGAAACGATCTCTGACGCTCTCTGCTACCGCCGACGCCGCCGCCGCCGCACCACGCTCCAATGCGAGCCTCTAATTCAGTGGGTTCCACGTCTGGCTAACGACTGCGACAGCAGCGAGACCCCTTGGCGAGACTGCATTAACTCAGATTCCCAGGTGAGAGTTTGAAATGCCTTCCGTTCTTCCCAACGACCATGAGAAGATTGCCGATTTAAAAGATAAACCATTCTAAGAAATGGTTTGACTACAGATGGATCTTTTAGCGCCGGTACTCTTAGTTAGCGTTGAGGAAACTATTTTTTGGGGATATACAATAAAAATTTACTAACAATATTCCTTTTATAATAGTGACATGTATACATTCATAAAAATTGTAATCTAATGTTATTGTTATATCGTATGCTATCTGTTTCTTTTAACAAATATTGACTTCTAGGTTTCCCATGTCTATGTTTTTACACTTTGCCCGTGATAAAAGGAGAAAACGCAAAAATGATGTCGTGCTTTGTTTGTGGACACTAAATGTAACTCTATTCCGCCCAAAACGTTACATAACATATTTACTGTTTTTGACGTTAAAAATAATAAAATGAAGAATAAGCACATTACACAACGCGTAAAAATACAAGTGTGTGAAATATTCTATTAAACTTAAAAGTATTAAGAACGCTTATGAAGAGAATGAGAATTAACTCCATGAAAGAGAAACACTGCAGAACACAGTTTCAAGTCAGTTTCTCCGCGACAAGCTAACGGAAGCGATAGCAACAACCGAGACGGAACAACATCAACATTTGACACGTTGCGATTTACAATTGGCAAAAAAAAGATAGGTATATCACGTCCAACCTTGTGACAGACATGCTACATTACAAATTAAGAAATTACTCAAGTACATTTTTGCAAGTTAGGTGACACTGAAATTAAAAGACTTAAAGGGATGCGACCAATTATAAAGTGGGACTGATAATTGCTGTTGGGAAGATTTTGTTTTATCCACACCTCAAAATAATCACAAATATACTCTCAAAGTTTAATGATGACTCTCGTCAATTTCCCTCAGTTACTACAACGGTTAAGTGCATCTACTGGATTTAGCACACTTTCCACGGAAACATTAACAATACACTTGACCGGACACGAGTTTAATAAGAAAGTGAAAAAAACGAAATGTAATAATGAAAAAACCTGGCCAGACTTTGAATGAGTTGCAGCTATTCTTTACGGTGGGAGTCTCCCGAGCCCACCTCTCGTTTGGAAAACTTTTCTTTAAAATGTCAATGGTGATTGACGAAAAGTTTGAACAACTTTCTCTCGAAACTTCTTTTCTCCTTTAACTTCAAGTCATGCTGGCACACTACTTCTCTCAACAATACTTGCGCAACTGCAACCAGAACTTCGTGGATAGCAGTAGAGCTGGTAAGGCGAGGTGGTTTTGCTAGTTTGACATCTTACGCTATCGTTGATCTCTGCAAGAAACGAACAGTTTAAAATAGGTTATAAAAAAGTTTTGCAAAGGTGATACCGAAATCACTGACAGTTGGGTGAAAAACGAAAAACAATAACTAGATATGAACAGTACGTAAGAAAAATATATGATGTAAAAAAAATGACATGGGAGGAGACAAAGAACGTGAAATACTTTAAAACACATATTATAGAATCTGCCTTTAAGTAATCGAAAATACAATTTGTTCATTTCTTATTTATTTTCATTACTGTATTTTTTCATAGTTCACTATAATGCAGGGTAATTCCATGTCAATAAGCCTAATTTTGGAGAAGTGTGCAGCGTGACTAACTTGGATTTTCAGGAAATTTTGTTTGCTGAGCCCCACATGCCTTAAAAGAACTTTTGTGAAGTTATAGCTTCATGAATGGAATCGTTTTTGAGATACAACGCATTGTTTGACCGCGTGAAGTGTCGTTGCACAGAACGACTATAAGATTTTTGCAAATTTTGAAGTAGAATATTTCCTTGTCCCTTATTGATAAACAAACGAAACTGTACTTACAACATTTTTGCTCTATTTGATGAAATTAATGTAACTTTTGTCTTTCTTAACGCACAATATGTAATTATAGCCAAGAAATATAGTCGAAAAAATAGTGTCCAAAAAATTTCAGATTTTAACGCAGAATAGCTTTATTACTACCTGAGTAAGGAGAGTAAAACTTAACTCATAACATATGAGTATTTTACTGAATTCATAATTGCAACATCCTAGCTCATAAAGTAAGTTTAAAATCGATTTATCAAAAATTCGCAAAAAAGTAATTTTTTTTCTTCCTTTATAAAAAATAATCTAGAAATTCTTTCAAACCTACCTCATTAAAATAGCATCTTTTTAAGTCTCAAAGTCACTCTTTGATAATCCATCTTGGGCATACACTCCCCAAACGTGCAAAAATATTGACACAAAAATTGATCATCAATAAAAACCCAGTTTATTGTTACACATTTTCAGCAATAACGAAGTAAGAAAACTGACACTTAGTTCATAAGTATCAACATGGCTTTGATTTTGAACGCAAAATTTCAATCTCAAATTACTGCAAAAATTAAGTGACAATTGGATGATTTTTGCAAAGACTGTATTTTCAACCTACGTTTACGAAAAATTACTTTTATCAAATGATTTTTAACATACCTCTTTCGAAATAGCACATTTTGAAGCCTAGGGGCTTGGAATTACTGAACGACGCTGGCATACAATGCCTCAAGTTAGAGGCAAAGTTTGAAAACATTCATATGGTTTCGGGGTATATTGAATGAACAATGTCTGCTGAATAAACAAAGCCTGCGCCGGTAGCCGAACTTCTTAACCAAGTCCCGAAAGTTATGTAGCTCAAGACATCGTGTGTTCCCGGATGGGTGACCGTCCGGAAACCTCGGATACTAACGGCGCTGAGGCCCTGAAGGAAAGGGATATAAGGCAATGACTGACTTGACGTAAAACTGACTTCGTATGTTCAAGGAGAATTACTCCTCGCGACCAAAGTCAAAAGGGCTTCAAACACTTTTATGCAAGTAACAGACTTAAGAAAACACAAAAATCCATCATTTGAGACCTTTTGCATTTCACAGTCGTACTGCACAACAATGCGTCATGGAGTTAAACAAGCAGCTGTCTCACATACTATTTCAGCTACGAAGCTACAAGTTCACAAAAATTTGCTTGGAACACGTGAGTCTCGATATATAAAATTTTATCCAAATCCGAGATAGTCACGCAAGGAGTCCTAGACCACTAGACACAGTGACACTAAAAAGTTGACTATTGTGAATATTCTGTTCAAGGAAAAGGAGAAAACAATTCTGTTTTTCTTTATTTCCTTGTACTATTTAGTCACAACAATACTAGTTTATCAAACGAAAAAAGCGGTTTTTAGAGATTTATTCGTAAAAAGCAAAGAATTAATAAATATGACATGGATAGAAAAAAAGTAGTGAAGGTAACTGCCTACCCTCAGCAAAGCCTGGCAGTCTCCACTTACCGCCTTCTAGCCAAGAAATACACAGTTCAGCGAGCACTCAAACATATCTACCATAATGTGTGTAACATGAAAGTACCTTCTGCGGAGCGCTCCCAGTGAAAAGAACATCGTTTGTTCGGCACACACAAGAACTTCGTTTGTTCGACGCCCCCGGTTCAGGAAGTTCATGCAATGCTAACAAAAGTTCTTTAGAAGACTAGCTACTGAAGCGAACCGATTAGTACGGCAAGCCTTTCAGCCACGGCGCGTTGCGTGGTCCTTGCCTTCTGAAGCGAGCCTCGGTCGCGCGCCCACGTCCCCATCCCCGTTCCCGTCCTCACTCCGCCCCGCCCTCGACACGACCCCAACCCTACCCCGGTCCCGCGTCGGCCCCGTCCTTGCTTCCACTCCCGCCCCATCCCCGGCCGGCCCCGACCCGCCCCGGCCGTCAGTCGAAGGCGTCTGTTGCTAATGGACGTGCCCCACCGCCGAGCCGTACACATTAACACGTAAAGGGAGGGCGGGGCGCGGTCAGGGTTGAACCTCCCGGCCACTCCCCCTCCGCCCCCTGTCGCCACCCCGTGGCGCGACAAACGCGGCGGCGTCTGCGTTGGCGGCGGCGGTGGCGGCGGCGGCGGCGGCCGCCGCCCTTGCCAACCGCTACCGCGCTTCCCACAAAAACGTACTCGGCCGTGTCAGTGACAAACTGCCATTAGCTGCCCGCCGCGTCGCGTCCACCCGACTGCCCCGCCCCACCCCGCCCCGCGTCGGACCGTCCCCGCCCTGCCACCCGCCCCTCGGCGCCGTGCCGCTGAGTCCATCGGCGAAGCTGCGACCCTCGCCGCGGCCACTGCCACCCTCACCTGCTGCCGCTTCATTTCCGCTGTCTGACTCGGATCTTCCATCAGCCTCGCCGCAATAGCTTCGGCGTCTCCCCGCTTCGCACCGCTGGCGATTTCTTCGACGCTCCGCTCCCTTCGCCGAGTGCTTTTCTATACGAGTAAGTATAAGTCCCGCCTTTCCTCAAGTTTCGCCGTTATCACACCCTGAACCAACACCGCCGGCTGAATTCTGACCACCGACAGTTATGTGTCAACACCTACTGACGTTTCACGCCTGACATATTTTCTAATATTTACCAACCTACGGTTGACATTTTGAACTGTGATTATGAAGACTTTATTTCTCTGCACTTATTATTTTGGAACTGTCTCTGTACTCGTATTAAATATTTAGTTAGATTCCTTCTTTTCTTGAGATAGAATAATCGTTTTTTAGAAGTATAGAGTATTCGAGACAAAATTCAAGGAATTAGTCCCACTACCAATAAATATTTTCATTTGAACAAAATATAGATTGCTCTCAATGTTACAAACAATAGTGGGGACTTTATTTTTGAGGATCAATATAAATCAATCAATCAATTTATTTTGTGAGTATCAATTTCGTCAGAATAAAACAGACTTTGGAATGTCTCAAATTAACTAAAAAAAATGATTCTCTAAATCCCTAACATGATATTGTATTAAAACCGAATGTTTACATAGATTCCTTTCCTTCGGAAAAGCGTTACAGGATGAACACATGGCTGTAAGTCATCAACAATGAAGCACATTTTTTGGTATCTTTATGTATCCAGTAAATTATTCATAATTAAAATTTAACGGATTCTCTCTCATAGAACTCCCGTTACGCACCCCCTCACATTTTCACCACACCCTTTCACGTTCGTTATTATGCGTGTACCCTCGAACACATCACTACGGCGCCATCTTTGGCGTCACCGCCAACGCCCACTTTTGTCCCAAGGTTTCATCCGTTCTCCCCTGCCCCTGCCCCTGTTCCTGTTCGCTCACTCGCCCCCGGCTCGCGCCGCCGTCCCTGCCCTGTCGTGTCCAGGCGCCAGCGGCGTGTATTCTTTTCCGCGAATGACGCGGTGCGGGGGGTCGCCGTCCGGCAGAGACCTGGCAGCAGGTGGGCGGCCTACGCACGCCGTGCGACGCGCAGTGGGCGCAACATGCTTTCTAAGCGGCTTACTACACACTCTAATGCTAGTTGGAGTGTGTAGTAGCCCATGTGGCCTAGGTTCGAGTCTCCAACGGACGTTGGAGTGTATATTAGACCGTGTTTCCTAGGCTCGAGCCCCGTGGGACGCGCAGTGGGCGGAACTTGTTTTCTAAGCGGCTTACAACACACTCCCATGCAAGTTGGAGTGTGTAGTAGCCCGTGTATTCTAGGCTCGAATCTCCAACGCAAGTTGGAGTGTGCAGAACCACACATGTTCTAGGTTCGAGTCTCTTGCTAGCCGAATTCCTTAACTGTGCTCCGTGAAATCACGGAAGTTAAGCAGTTCCAGTTTTCGCGGGTTCCTGGTCGAGTAACCGTCAGAGAAACCACGGGATCCAACGACGTCGAGCCTCTAGCCGAAGGGAAAAAAGGCAATGACTGACGATGACTGAGTACATTAAAGAAGGATTACTCCATTACTTCATTCGCTCAATTCCCCAGAAAAGACTCAGAAATGCGTTGCAAAGGTGCAAAAAGTTTTTAAAAAGTTTATGCTGCTTCAAAACGATGTGCGTTCATATAAGATTTAAACAGACAAAATATTCATAAAAACGTATTTGTATTTCTTCATTTACGTACAGTAATTTGTATCGGTGGGTGTCTTCTCATAAGTGAGAGCAAGTTATTTTTTTCTAAAACATGTCGTAAAAAAGGTACTGCTCTTTCCATTGTGCATTTGCGATTCAAATTTGGCGTTCACTCTGGGTGGCCATTTACTAGGTGCAAGTCGTTCAGGGTGCGGCGTAAATACGAATAGCGTTTCAAGGCTTTTTCTTTCTAGGGCTTTTATCCAGCGAACAGCCGATTACGATTACGATGGGACGCATATTTGACCGTACACTACACACCAACTCACCCGCAAGGGCTTGGAGCAGTAAAGTGCATGGAAACGAAGTTTGCGAGTTTGAGTCGATTGTAAGGTATTAGTGATTTCACGGCGTGGTTATGTCGCGGCGGTGTGGTTATAACTTTTCATACCTCCGCGTTTCGCATCTGAACCAATATTTCAAAAACCTTCATTTATCTTCATCATCATCATCATCATCATCATCATCATCATCATCCACCATCATCCCTGCAGTAGGAGGCAATGCCAAATCACCATTGTGATCATTTCTCCGGGGAGGGGAATCCTACTCCCTCACCTATTCTCTGCAACCGAGCGTGGCAATCGTTATCATCCTTATCAACAATATATTGAAGGACTTACGGGCTCTTCCACCGCTAAGATCAATGAGGTCCATGACTGATGATAGCGATAATGATAATGCGGTAAATGACGACGGAGAAATTGTAAAATAAAAGGCAGGGAAAAGGTAGAATCCAGAGAAAACCTGCCGAGAGCTCATTTTATTTACCATCAATGCAGGATGGATTGGTATCATTACCATTATCACCATCAGCATCATGGATTAATTCATTGATATTTCCGAGCGCGATAGCTGCCAATATCATTAGTTCCGCAAGTGTACGGCATGTTTTATGACGTGAGGTGGTGGTACTCTTCCCTTGCTCGATGGTGAGATCCGGCGCCGACCTACATTTAGGCTTTTGAGGTTTTCTCCTCGATATTTCCCACCAGCGGGGCACCACCGAGATATGCTCTATGCACCCGTCTGTTCTCCTGATACGTGTGGTAGTTTAGTGCAATTAAATATAAGTAAATGGTGAGGACAGAAAAAAGAAGAGAAAGAAAAAATCGCGCGCGGCCCATGGTCCGTTTGTTACGGCACTTCTCCGTCATTCGCCTGGTATTGATCGGAGAATGAGCAACTAGCCATTGGAGCAGGTGGCCACTAGAGTTATCTTCCAGACAGAGGCTGAAAGCGACCAAAATGTCTGGCTAATGTCGAAAATCCTGCCAGCGGACTGGCACTGCGGTGCCATCAGTTGATGCACTGTGGCAACCCAGCCGGTCTCGTCAACATCATTTCCATCAACAACAATGACAACCGCAAATTATTAAATGAAATCAATAAGAAGGAGATTAAATGAGGAAATTGGCGCTTGTGGACGGACAGCCGCTAGCATTTGGCGGAGGGTTCGGGCCAGTGCGCGTGTGCAAAGGGGTTGCGGGGCGCGGAGCGGGGCGACACACCGTGGGGTGACAGGTGGCGAGGGAGCGCGTTGCGAAGGGGTGGCGAGATTAGATGGCAAGCGGCGGGGTTACGGAGGGGTCGTGGACAGCTCGCGGGGGAGGGAGAGAGTGTCAAGCGGGGGTGCACGGGGACGGGGACAGGGGCAAGGGCGGGGAGGGGCGGCGGAGGGACAGGTGGCGTGGCGCGAGAGGTCGGCGCGGACGATCGGAGAGGGACGTCACCGACTAGCGAGGGTGGATGAAATAATGGTGGCACGGTGAGTCGGCGTGAACTAGACGCGCGGGAGAGTGGTGGAAAAAATAAGAGATGGACGCGTCGTAGCAGAAGTACGTGAGCGCAAACCCTTAACTATGATACTTGTTTTACCGTCCCCAGAGCAGGGGTGTGGCATTGCTGACTCATGCGGTTCTCCGCAGTGAGCTAAGTGCCTTACTGTGGGGGTTTTCATGGGCCATTTAGGGCAAAAGGTGCTCCCTACGCCCGACATTAACGAAATGAATGAGGAAGGAAGTATCTTACGGCTAGTCGTGACCCGATAAGCAGGGCCATTTCTGGAGAAACCAAACAGGGTTCAAAGGAAAACACGAAAATCCTAATTAGAGAAGCCACTCTTCAATAACTACATATCCTTCGGTAGCTTTATTTGAAGGTCATTAGTAGATAAAGGAAATCCGAGATATGAATGAGTGATGGTGAGTCATCGATCGTATCAAGACTGATAATAGCAGTAAACAATAAAAAGAAAACAGTACGCACATCGTGTCCTACCAATTCGAATGTTTTTATTTATTAGCTACATATTTAAAAATCTGTGTCTTAGGGATATAAACATAAACTTAAATCGTTTTATAACAAGAGTTTTTGTTAGATTGTCAAGGAGGAAGCTGAAACAAATTTGGAGGTATATTTTTTTCAGCCCTCAGAATACTGAAAGAAACGTTTTGCACGAAACGCATTTCAACACAAAAGTACAGTTTAGTACACAAATTCATGTCCATGGAGCAACGTGGAAATTGAAAAAGAATTCGTGTATGTTAAGTGTTGCTACGCCGACAGATACTGTCGCGACGGAAGCGACGGGAACTTTCCATTATAACTATAGTTGTCTCAAAACTGAATCTTCCAGTTTCAGATTTATCTCATACGTCTAGATAAGGAGTCCATTTAGAAAATACAGACGTGTTCGATTGATTAATTGATTTCTTCGTGTTTCCGGGCGCGTCAACTACTGTGGTCATTAGTCCCGTTAGTGTAGTGCATGTTTTTTCTCGGGAGATGGCGGTTATCTTCCCCCGCTGGATAGCGAGATCCGGCGCCGACCTACCGTCGACTAGTGGGGTTTCCCCCTAACCAAGACTCTCCCACCAGCGGGGCACCGACCCAGCCGGGACAAGCTCTAAACTCCCGACCGGTCTTCCGGAATATGTAGTAGTGTAGTGCATGTTAGTGTAAGTGTGTGTGTAACGGGAGAGGATAGGACAAGGAAGAGGAAGGACAGATCGCGCGCGGTCCGTGGCCAGTTTGGTAAGGTACTGCTCCGGCATTCGCCTGGTGTTGATCGGAGAAACCACGGAAAACTACCGATCAGAGCAGCCGGCCGCTAGAATTTTCCTCCAGACAGCGACTGAATTCGACCTAGCTGAAAAGCTAGTGTCGAAAATCCTGCCGCCGTCAGGACTCGAACCTAGGACCTCCCGGTCATAGGCGCTGCAGTGACATCAGCTGATGCACTGAGCTACCGCTCCCGGTCAGACGTGTTCGAGAGCTCTATCACTCCAATATTAGTCCAAATACCTGGACTTATTATGATTGGGGAATAAAAACCTGTCGTTTCAACGACTTCACGAAAGTACGTTTAAATGCCACTGAACAAATATTGAACGTTAGGCTCAATTACGTTCTGAGATGTAAATATATTTTCGCTTCCTTCAGTCTAGATGCGAAAGGATCTAACGAGACAATTTTTACACCCAACTGGAAAAAATTTCGCAACTGTGTAATGCCTACGTGTAACCTGCCACATGTCCTTCCGCTAACAATGCCTTCCGCTGACATGTCCTTCCGCTGACAGTATCTTCCGCTGACATGTCCTTCCACTGACATGTCCTTCCGTTGACGCGTCCAATTGCACGTTATTGCATCTCACCTGCCTTACTTTTTACAATGTGAAACTTTTGTAATACAAGGTCAGCGTGGAGAAGGCATGGAACTTTGATGTCCCAATATTTGACAAATCAGCTAATCCCTTCTGACATTCCAAACATAAAAGTTATTTTTCAAGAAAAACGAACTTTATATCGTTCGGATTATTTCAAAAACAGCATACCTCTACTCAAAACTGAGTAGACTTGTCAGTTCACTTCTTGATTTGTCAAGAACAACATAAAACTTCTTCTTTCTAAATCCAATGTGTGTGGAAGAGTTTTGCAACTATTTGACGTTAGTGTCGGTCACATCTTTCAGTTTCCACGCCTCATCGCCCTATTAGCACAACTTCAGCTTAGTCCGGCGGGAGGAGTTTAGATTACGATACGATTACCTTAGTGTAAGGTGCTCTTAACCATTGGCTTCCTAATTTTAGTTGAATCACCTGATACTTGTAAAGAGCCTGCAATATGGCAACTTCTTATTCAAGAGAACGTTCACAGTATCCTCAGATTGTGCCTCTATCCATCCCTCTTGTAAATTGAAGATCACGACACGGAATCTCTGTCTCTTCCTAAATTTAGTGGGTGCGGGGGAAATCTAATCGCAACAATGTTGACGCCCATGTCGGCCACCTCCAACACTTGCCTCCGCGACCACTCACATGGTTTCCAATCTCAGCTCTCTCTTTCCCTCTCCCTCCCCACTCTCTCTCTCTCTCTCGGACGCGAGGCGTTTACGTTACGAGCCCTCGGAGGACAACGCGCGGTGCTCTTTAAGCTCCCGGGAATCGCCCTGTGGCGCGCGCGTGCGTGCGTGCGTGCGTGCGCGCGCGCGCGTGGACGCGTGAAGGCTGAGCGCGCCGCCTTGGCGCCTTTCCAGCCACGTGGGGGGGGGGGGCGGGGCGGGGGAGGCGGGCGGACGCGGGCGGCGAGCGCGAGCGGCGGCGGAGGAGGCTGGAGCGGGGCCGGGGGCGGGTGGGGAGGTAACGCTGGCGCCCTGGACTCAACGACAAACGGTCCCCGAGGGAGGGAAACAACCAACACAACCAACAGGGAGATTTTGATGGGGCAAATGCAATTCGTGTGGAGAACTCGCTGGGGAGTTGAAGAGGCTACATCTCTGGTTTGTTGGGGGATCGGGGAACCCGATTCGAGACCGAGATGAAGCATGGGTGTTGGGGCCAATGCGGTCGGGTGGAACTAATATCGCGGCGACGTTGGCGTTGGGTTAAAGGTACCTTCTGTCTCAAGGACGTGAACTTCTTTTCTAACGAAAAATTTGCAGGCTCAGACAAGCAACGGTCAGTTGCAAATCATCACTCAATAAAATATGGCACCAAATTACTAATCTTTCAATCCGTGAAAGGTATATCTAGAATCGCATTTGCAAATAAAATGCATTATTATTATTATTATTATTATTATTATTATTATTATTATTATTATTATTATTATTAATACTTAAAGAAGATATCAGTGAAAAAATACATTTACATTGCGTATTTTTAACACAAACAATATCAGTTTGAACCTATTTATATTCTTGAAAGATTAACTCATACTTAAAGAAACATGTCCTTGGAGTAAAGAAACGTGCGCTCCAAAAGAAATTATTAGTCACAACGGTAAAATGTATGACATTTTCCGCAGAACAATTTTTGTAAATTTAGTATCATATGACGATCATAAAAGGAACTCTCAAAAACAGGAAGTCTTCGTACAAATTAATTCCATGAAGTTTTTGTTAAAAAACTTAATTTCAATAAATACTACTATTTACAACCACATCAATACACACCACTTCAATGGAATTTGGACTATTCACACTCCATTATAATGCGTGTTCAATATGTTCACAACAAATATGATATTGACGCTGAGTGCCGAAAATGTAGCCTACGACATCCGTCAATCAACACATTAAAACAAAAAGTATTTCGATTTCACATTCGGCTTCGAATAAATTACAGTTACTTAATCAAGTAATTATGCGAAACCGGCTCGCTTTAGGCACGATTCGCCGAAAACGTAATTAACATCTCATTTTCTCCCTCGGAAATGGGCATAAATAACTCCTGGATTCAAACAATGGTCGTCGCATGAATTAGATCCCAACAAAACGTCGAAACCGCGCCCACGCACCAACAAATACATATGCGCGATGGAGATAATGACGAAACATTTTACACCCTACTTCCGTCCGGTTGCAGTGCTCCCTGCTGTCGCTGGCACTGCCAAAGCCGTGCGCCCCTTCGCGTCATTTTGTCGCTCTCTGATCTGATGACAATGCGCCGCAATGTGCAGCTTTTCTGCTCGGACCGTTTTGCTACCGGAAAACAATATGTTTTTTTATTCGGCTTGTATTCGGAGTCCTTATTTCTTGGGACGCAAACATTACGCGCATGCCTGAAGGCAATTTAATGTTATGTAGAAGTTAAATGATTCATTTTTGGTGAAATGTTTGGTTTTAAATGTTGATAATGTTTTTCTGATGAGAAAAATGGAGGTTTAGTTGCAATAATATTTTCCTCACTAACATTTCAAACAGACCTCATGTCGTAGAAGAATGCAACTTAAAGAGTTGTACTGTTTCATTTCTGTTAAAAAAATGTAATTTAGTTTTTGAAAAGCTTACGCCACAAACGTATAAGGGATGCTACTATTAAAAAGAATGCTGAAATAATGAAGCAATTGACGATTTAGGTAATCTGGAATTCCGCTGTAGATTCTCTTTGCCTTCCACGGCACAGACCAAGGTGTTAATATTCAGACCTTAAACGATACTTCAATCTACAACGTCAGTTGTTATTGGTACAGACGCCTGGATTCTTAGATCAAATTTTAATACATTATTGTTAATATTTTTCATCTTAGGCGGGCTAGAGCACACGACTTTAGAATGAAGATGAAACTTTGTTAATGTAAAATAAGGGAAAAGTCGTATTGTTGAGGAAAAGCGGGCACTGAAATGACATTTTTGGCACTCTAAAGGCAAGTCGAATGTAACTCGAGTTGTTGATTACAATATTTATTTATTTAGTAAAAAGACCTGTATGTGACATATGAGGGAGAAAATCATAATTAATATACGAGTACCTGAACATTACGCATTTACAACGAAAAAAAAACAAACGATTTTCTGAAGTTAACGGTCCTCTCCTGCTACGAGCTTTGTCTGAATCGGTACGGCCTAATGGTCACTATCCGCAATCAACCCTCCGACTCCAACACCCCCTGCGAGGGAGATCAACGCTATTCGAACAGGGAGAACTCCTTAAGTGGCCTTAATGCACGTACATTTCCACTGCATTAAGCGTCCGGGCGAGGTGTTACGTTGGCTGTCCATTTGTGTGCATAGCACGAAGAACTGCTGGAGGAAACACACAAGCCAATGTCGTCTGCGCGTCGGAAGAGCTAGCAATCCGTGTGGACAATACTCTAAAATGCACGCGACACACCGAGTGGCGTTTGTGATTCCACAGTTTTATAATATTAATATAATATTTTTATATCGACGGTGTGAAAATATTGCAAGTGTCTGGAATTGTGTTTGTAAAGTGAACAAAAAATCTATAATTTTATTAATTAGCAAAACAAGAGTAGCCTTTTTCAAAATTATTTCCAGTAAAATGAATTGAGAATCGATTGCTCGGTAACGACATTAAATCTTCTCTACTAAACAAAAGCAACAATATATTATCAAGCAACATTTACAAGAAACGTAAGATGTTTTGAAATTATTTTACCAGTTTTTTAGCATTCCGCAAGATTAAATAAATTATAATATTTGTTAATTATGATAAAAGGGCAACATACTTTACTGCTTCCTGTATTTAAATTGCAAATAACATCTGTGTAAATAAAAATAAGGAACCAAAACAATGTTATTTCCGTAAGGAACACAAAGTTCGGACACTTCTTTAGGAGTCGGGTTTCAGCATCAAATTGAATGCCAATACTCTTACCATGTGAAACTCACAGTCATTCAGTTCCATATCTTCATTATATTTGTTGTCTTTTGAATGATTCTAGTTTGCTACATCTCTTGAAAGGTGTCAAGAATCTATTACTCGTATTATGAGTAACAGTCTATAGTGCATCGCTCTCGTAGCATATGAACAAAATAGAGAAATAGTTATGAATATAATGAAACAGCAACAACTATTGAATACAAACCTAAATTTAGTTCATTTTCCTATACTCCATCACGCATCAATTTAGTTTTCTAAAAGTTGTACGCAAAAATGTTACCCAAAGGGAGATATCGTTTAACTTTCCATTTACGACAAATGTATTGTTTTCAATGCAACAAGAGCACCAGTTTAACATATAAAATACCGAAATATAATGCAGTTCCTGGAACACGTGCAAGTAAAAAAATACTCCCAGTGGTGTAGGTCAGTAGGTCGACACATTTGCACGTGCCAGTGGCAGACGTATTTTACATACGATACACAGAGGAGCATAGCTCATATTTTACTGTGTAGTAAACGTGAATATACGTAATACACTTACCCAATACTCGCTTTGCGAGCCATGAAACACTACTCCGCATGAGCAATTGCTTTTGAGAGAATATGAATGGAGCTCCGTGGCGTAAAGAATGACAGAAGTTACTCTGAACTGCGGAACATCGAGCTTTTGCCATAAAGACTTGTAACACACGCAGCGACACACGAGTTATACAAACGCCAAAGAATGGCCATAAAGAAAAAGGTTACTGGCATGTGATTTGTGGAACGTAAAAGAAGCCAACTAAGTGCTCTGCTGGCGACAAAAATTCGGCGACCATTTTCGACGCATGTTGAATTCAAGAACAGCAGCTAGAGAGAGAGAAGACAACTAAAGGACGGACTCTATTTTTATACATTGACGGTACAATAGCAGTATTCAACACTCAGAAAAATATGTTGTCTGTTGTGTGGAGAATTTTTGGGTAGAATTTTGATTTCACTGTTAACATGACTAGTCAAGATTACTTCGTAGAATCGGAGTTTCAGAGTGAAATGATACTGCCGACTTGTCAGTTATGCCACGCTATTATTAAAAATTAGAAACAAGAATAAAATCAAGAAAAAAATAAACGTTACTAAGCTACAATTTTGAATTAAAAACATTTTCTTCCTGAAATAGGAAATTGTCCTAGATGATAGTTAAGGAACACAGTTTACTACTTATTACCGCTAAGTTTTAGTTTTCGAAAAGGTTAAAGAACTACAAACTTTTGTATTGTACTTTTTATGAATGTTATTTACTTATTTATGTTTTTCAAACTAGTATTATATGCAGGGTGAGTCACGTAACTTCAGCATTTCTGGCCACCTCACAGAAATACCTTTAGCACTTTTTGAACGGTTGAAGTTATTGAAATGCAGTTTTCACGGAAGTGCACGAGAGAATGGGGCTAATTAATACATTATTCATTTCTATTTTATCATTTGAATTTTTTGAGAAATTGAAGTAATTTGTTTTTTCAAATGGAAGTATACATATTTTTTAGTTTATTACGATGAGCGTAAAAAGACGAATCCAATGATATGCATATTGTTCTATGTTATATGAGCATTTTCTCGTGTATTCTTGATTTTTGCGACTCGTATTTAACGGATATTGTAACGATTCGAGCATGCGCTAGCAGGGAGAGCGCTATGCGACCTTGGTTGGTGGACTGTTACATTTAAAATATTCGTTAAACACGAGTCGTCAAAAATCAAAATTACTCAAATAATGCTTATTTAACATATGACAATATCTATATCATTGTATTCGTCTTTTTGCGCGCGTCGTGATAGACCACAAAAAGTATGTTTATTCCATTTGAAAAACACAATGTTAGCTCAATATCTCGTAATATATAAGTGATAAAATCGAAACTAATACATGCATCAATTAGTGCCATTCCCTTATTAACTTTCGTGAAAACGGCAATGCAGTATCTTCAACCGTTCAAAAATTACAGGAGGTGTTAAAGTTACGTGACTAACGTGTATATTGTTTTCATTTTTTCCAGTGCTTTTGAATGTTAGTGTGAGATCTCGTTATTTCATAATTACTTAATTTTATGTCTTTTTTCTTCTAATTCTTTGCTTATATATGATATAAAATAAATTAAATATAAATAAACGTGTTTTTTCTTATACAAAAATATTTTATCACAAGATATTAAACATATTTATTGATGGAATATACTGAAATTAAATCAACAACAAAATTCACATTCATTGTTTACGGATAACTCAAATATAATATCAAATATTAATGAATTCGTTGTATGTTCAAACGACACACACAAGCATAATCGGACTGAAATAGATTAGCAAACACAGAATTTTTAAAAGAGCTTTTGTGGCATTACAAAACCCTAAAACTGATTTATTTGTGGAAACCTGGGATTTAGATTTTTTCACGATGGCAGTAGTTGGTTAATGTCACCCACACGAGAAACTAAAAAGAAAAAAATACAGGAAAATGAAGTTAGAATTTTTAATAAGATTATCTCTATCACCAATATTTCTGTACAGTTGTTATTTCCTTGATAGTGAAAATAACTTCAAAGAAGTGACTAAATGAAGCTGTTATTGAAGAGTACCTCTGCGGTTTCATGAATGTCACAATGAATATGAGTACAGTACTTAACATGTTAGACTTTTACCTTACTGAGCTTCTGAAAAATTGATTCCAAATTAAAGAAAAAACGGGGCTTGGATGCGTGAGCTAAGGAATAAGACGAGCAAACAAATAGATCCCAAATGGTCCAAATACAGGAAAGCCGCTTTCGTAGCACAAATTAAAGAGGACTGGAAATTAAGTTGGACTAAGACGTATTCTGGTTCTTTCAATGTTAATGAAAAAATCTTTAAAAAATGATAAAATAGCAATAAACTTGTTCTTTTGGTTAATCATTTTGTACCCCGGTGCGTTAACTGCTATGATCATTCGTCCCCTAAGTGTAGTGCACGTATTTTCCCAGGAGATGGTGGTGTTCCTCTCGCAATATATGGTAAAATCCGGTACCGACCTACACGTCGACTGCACGGGAATTTTGGCTCTATACCACCTGCATGGTACCACCCTAGCTGGGACAAACTCTCAGTACTGGACTGGTTTGGCGATATTTGTGGTATTGTAGTGCATCCAAGTTTGTGTATTTAAGGGAAGAGGAGGGGGGGAAAGGATGAACGGAAATTGCGCGCAGTGTGTGGTTTGTTGCTTACGGTTCTGCTCCGATTTTCCCATTGTATTGATTGGAAAACGACAGAATACTACCGATCAAGGTAGCCGGCCGTTAGAATTCTCGTATAGACAGTGGCTGGAATCGACCTGACTACTTCGCGAGTGTCAAACATCCGCCACCCACAGGATTCGAACCCGTGAACCTCTCCGATCAGAGACATTGCAGTAGCAACAGTTGTTGCTCTGAGCCATCTCAGCCGGTGTGTTCTTTCGCGGCAACGTTGCGCTAAAGAGTGGAACGCCCTTCCGCCCGGCCACCTGCCCTGCCCGCCGCGCCGTGGACCAGCAGGGCGCATGTGGTCCGGAAGCGGCCGCCCGCCGCTTCCGGCGTTCGATCGGGTGCACGTGGTCCACGCGCGAGCCCCGCGTGCCGCGACCGCGCTGCACACGTGCCGCCGCCCGCCGCCCCCGCCTCGGCCTCCGCCCCGCCCCCTTCGCGCCTGTGTGCTCGCGCTACATGCCCCCGCGCCGCCTCGCCGCTCGCACCTCCCGCCCCCTCACCGCTGCGGCCCCTCGCTCGAGGTCCCCCGGCGCGTACACGTCCACGGGCCGCGGACAGGGTGCCAGACAGGTCCCTTGATTCTCTTGGCTATTCTAGGCTCATGGTGGTTCTCCTCATAGCGAGCCCAATACGAAGTGCAGCGGCGATCACCGTACTGCTCAGAACGAATGGCCGCGGGTTCGAATTTTCGCTGAGGCCTTCGTATTTCAGTAATTCTAATATGAACTACATGTAATGCTATATCAGCATTTACTTTCTCGCAATATATCTAACTTGCAATTTTTGAAAATTCAGAGAGTTCAACGAAAATTCGATTTGTGCAAGCTTTCCGTTTTCTTTGATCTAATCATTGAAAAAATACGAAGAAAAAATTTTGAGTAGTTTTTGATTGAGTAATTGATAATTTCAAATGTTTGTACGCACCAGCTGCTTAGGTCATTAGTTCCGTAAGTGTAGTGCATTTTCCCTCGGGATGGGGTGGTGATTTTCCCACGCTCGGTGGTGAGATCTGTCGTCAACCTACATGTCGGCTAGCACGATTTTCGCCAACTAAGTATCTCCCACCAGCCGGGCCCCAGTCGGAACACGCTCTAACCTCCCAACTGGTTGGAGCTATTTCGAGAAATGTTCGTTTTATCAATAGCATTAAATTCAATCAGAAATTACGTGAAGACGACTCTTTTTTTTCCAAAAAATACATGACCGTTTTTAAAATTATGATTTTTTAGAAGAGGTTTCATTAAAGACCTTTATCTTCAATATTGTACTTTTGCGATGTTAATTTTTTGTCATTTTTAAAAACAGAGAGTTCGCCGAAAGTAGGATCATCCCAATTTTGTACCGGCCTTTGGCACATACAAGGAAAGATTTTGAAACTAAAATTTGAGAGGTTTTGAGAAAATAATTGCTTAAATATTGCCTTTATTCCACGCAGAATTACGCAAAAGCTGCTCACCATGCCGGATCTCACTATTAAGCAGGGGAGGACACCACCATTGAAAAACATTCACTACACAAGCGGGACTAATAGAGCAGTTGAAGTTCCCGGAATCAATGAAACAAGCAAACCAGACAGCTTGGTAACATTAATTAACTTAATTTTCATTTTTGTTACTTTGTCGATAATTTTTGCATTCAGAACAGAAAAAGGAGGTAAACAAAATCATCGGAGCTCTGAGTACATAAGATCGATTTATGGAGCGTTTTCGAAGAGGCAGGGCCAAATTATCGTGTGCTGCTGGGAACTTCAAGTAATTTTTGAGATTTCACATCTTAATTTTTGTGAGAACACATTGATTCAATATTTGGTTTTGAAATTGAAATTTATACTTCTCTTCCTTTTCTATAGAGATATATCAGCATAGTCAAAATATTTTCTAACGGCAACATGAATTCGGACAGTGCGAGAAACTACCGAAGAACACTCAAAAAGGAGACAGAAGCTAACAAAGGCCCTTCACACCCGTAGCTTCCTGTTACGACCTCCTGCACCCCCCCCCCATTGAACGCCAACCCTCTCTCGCCGCCACGCACAACCGTTCGTGCATTTCCTCGCACCTATTGTATCCTCTATTGACCCTTTATGGACTTCCTTTCCCTCCTCGCGCCCCGCGTCACTAGCGTACCTCTTTTCATCTCTCCACGCCGACTCTTGAACGTGCCGCGTCGACCTTAAGACCCTCCGAAGGCAGCCTTCATAGACATTTAGCATATGCACCTCCCTCTCCCCCTACACACACACACACACACACACACACACACACACACACACACACACACACACACACACACACCTTTCGCTAGGCCGCCGGCCCCTAGCGTCCTGGCGCCCCCTGGCGCCGCTGTCGGCTTTCCTGCTACCCCCACCTTCCGACTCCACATCACGTATTTCTTCCTACGAATCCCGGACACGCCCTCGCCCGCCACCGTCATCGCCCGACGCGTCAAACACGCCACGCCCCTCGCGCCCGCATGCGGCGCCCGGCCCAGCCCGCCGCCCGGCCCGCCGCCCTCTTCACACGGCCGCGCCGAGGACCCTCCATCGCGGTTGTTCCGAAAGGGGCGGAACGGAAGAGATGGCAATATTGGCGCTTTCAACCTACCGTTTTCAAGTACAAAATAAAAAAAAGGTAGTAATTTACTATCCAGCCGAACCGGATAGCCGAGATCGCTAAGATAGTAGTGCGGTGGTGATCTCAGACGGAAGGATTGCGGGTTCAATTCCTGCTCCGGGCATGGGTGTGTCTGTGTATGTCCGTGCGTGTATGTCGTCCATTTATACTTTACAATCATCATCATTCCATATTCGCAGGACTAGCAACCATGGGGGATAAAAATTGGATTCAGTGTAGTGCTGATTCCTCCAAAAAGGAATCACATACACTTGCCACGGGATGTGACTGAGCCTAGGAAAGTACAGGTGTATGCCCGCGTCGTCCTAGACGGCCAATTCGCACCCCACCACACAAAAAAATATACAAGACGATAAAGTGGTACTTTATCAATGGAATACATTTCCTCACGAGCCAAAATAGGAGCGAGTGAGATATCTCTCTCGACTACATAAGAATCTTTCTCGTGATTTCATTTGATTCAAATTTTTAGTAACATTCAAAATAAACTAGAGGTGCTGCAACAGCACGTACTCTCACGCATTATTTGCAACATTTACGTTACATTTTACTGATATTTAAAGAGAAAAAGTGTTTCCAACCCGCAAAAATGTTTGCCCACGCTGGAATTCGTAAACAGTTTCTACGGTTTAGCAAGCATTTGATGTTATCACTACTCCAACTCCCTGAGTTGGTATAATCATGACGCTCTAGGAAAAAGTTGAACAATAACAATTTTCGAAAATTTGAAGGTTTTCATAAAAATCCGACGAGTTCAAGTAATAAAATAAGAAACAGTTTCCAGTTACGTAATATTGTAAAATTTGTCCTTATTTCACTCAAACGTGCGCGTAAACCATGTGTAAATTCAAAACACTTTACATAACATTATTTAACGATCTAACTTTGAAGAACAGTTTTTATTAAGAAAACAGCTTTTATCTTAAATTTTATAGTTGTAGAGAGATGTAGAAAAAAATCAAACTTTTGCAATTTTCGAAATCAGTGTTCAACAGAAATCGGACCTTAGTTATTTTTATGAAGGTACTTATGATTTTTAATCTGTTCGAGAAAAAATTGAAGGAAAACGAGTCATTTTTGAGAAAATTTTGAAAATGCCCTTGGGGCTGCACGTAAAGTACTTAGAAAAATTAAAATAAGCTTTTCAAATGCAATGGGACGCAACATCACTATATCGGTTGAGAAGTAGCAAATTTGCTAAAAATTATGTGAGCGGTTCAGGCACTAGTGTTTCTCGGAGACAGAGGGAAAGCCGTTTGGCCGTAAAGCAATTTTTCGGTGTCAAGGTACCAAAAATCTTGAATTCTGACTACCCAATGTATTGGAGGATGTTATTTATTACATTTGGAGCATTTTTACCCATTTCAGAGGAATGAGGGACCCACAAGTTTTCTGTCCGTTTTTCGCTGTTGTATGAAATATCTTTCTCCATAGTAATTACTAGTATGCGAGGTATATAGACACACACACACATACCTCACTTTAAATATTTCTTAAATCTCCCTTAACTTTCGAGTGTTTTCGCATGGTGTTCAAGGCTGCCGCCCATTTGTTGTATCACGTTTGCTGTATAGAATTTAATTATCTGTTTGTACCGCAATGAATGCTCCAGTTTTAATTTTTGCTATTCGATATCGATGATTTGAGTCCATTACTTGCGCTGACTTGCTTTGAATTCAGTGATTCAGTTGCACATGACGGTATTACATAGGGTCATTTACCCGTTCCGCAATCACACATTCATCGATTTGTGTATGTCAGGAGTGTGTTTGTGTGTTAACTAAAATTGTAAGTAAACAATACGTTTCTATATTTTTAACTAACAACTGTCGGTTGAGAAAAGCGTATTCACAATCAGCTTTAACATATCAAAAGCTACTACAATTTCGAAATGTATGTTTTTTTTCTACACGGCCGTATTACCTTTTATTAATATACCTTTTAGTATGCGACCTTTAGGAGTGATAATTCAATGAAGACGATATGGTTTCGTCATTAGAAAAGAAAATCAATGCCTAATATATTTTGATTACTGTTAGCAATGAAGATTTCTGTCCTCAAATTAATTGTGTTATTTACGCATGCATACAATCTTTCAAAAATGACTGAAATTATTGTCGTTATGCAACTGTTTCCTTTATGATTTAGTACCTAACCAGACTGATTTAATCCGATCTTTAATAAAAGTTCTTAATTAAGTTTTTTTTAAATTTTAGTGAGAAAAATTAATTAAAAAACGTTAATCAAATTTTATAATAATAAAAGCATATTTCAAGGTCTTCTGCAGAATATACCATAAATATTGGCAAAAAATGCAGTATCATTTTTTAAATACCAACGTTCAATTTGAGGCGGCTAAATTGACGCCTTGAGAGCGCTTGAGTAATGCCAAAAATTTCGAGCACTCCAAGTTTAAACAGCAATATATTCGGTCTCTTCGCAGAAATGAAAAATATAAATACATTTTTGTGAACTACATACCTGTTCGTAAGCGTTCTTATTTTTTATTATCAATTAACATTAACTATGTATTTTAACTCATTTTAATAATCTCGGAATATAAAACAAAAGTATTTGCAACGTAAATTATATTATACTAGGATTTTATTCCGTTCATTTCATTTTCATTGCTATTTATTGTTGCTACTAATTGGATTACAATTTTAGAACGAACAAATTTGCACTTGATAGACGTGGAGGTACTTCGGGAAAGCATCTAAACAGCACATGCTGAAGATAATGCAATATAACAATTCTTCATAATATATGCTATGTCGCGAATTACAGTACAATATTAATATAACAATAGCTCAATATTTGTATTTTAATACAATTATGTCATATAACATTTAATGAAAGTGTTAATATTTAACCAAATAACATAATTTCATTAAAACAAAAATAAAAATATTTTATTTTCTATCTATCTATCTATCAATGCAATTTGTGCACGTTGTCTTGAGATTCGGAACCCCTAACCTCGCTCTTATATTATACTAAGTTGAATTACAAATATAGTTTGCACCTCGAGATATTGGCAAAACTTTCGTACTGAAAATGTTGCTCTTAATAAATAAACACTATTTATTTTTTACTGATACGTTATAGCTTGTTATTGCCTTCAGTGTGGGCTCGACATACGCTGCATAACTCACCTGGATCGAAAGAGTCGTGAGTACGAGAGAAATATGAAAACAGTTGAATGATGCTACATGTTGTCTTATGGAGAGAATCGTGAGAGGGTATTATATAAGGGAAATATGAAATGACAAACCGAGTCAAGTTAACGTCTAGTAAATAAGTAAATCTGAATCAATAAAATTCAGTGAAAAATAAAATGATGTATGTACCACGGGGTTAACTGGTTCTAATGATCTCGGGCGACAAAAAGCCCTCTGGCCAAAGGCCGTCGGGCATTTTGTCGCCGCTCGACCATTAAAACCCTTATAACGCCCTTGGTGCATAAAGAACTGTTTTATCGGCAACACAGCTACGAATTTTGGATTTTATCTCTCATCTCTAATTAAGACGTTGAGTTGCCGCGAGACGCTATGCCATGGTGATCAAAGACCCGTAGCGCAGTAGTGCTGTTCATATACCACTCTCCGCTTAGTGCAATATCCTCCTCCTCCGTCTCCGTCTTCTCGCCTATAAAGATATCCCGCGCGCTCGCGGAACGCACGCGTCGCCGCCTCCGCAGCGCCAGCAGAGCTCGCTTCCTGCCGTCGAGGGCTCTTCGCGTGACTCCAACCGCTTGGCCCCGCCCCCTCGACACCCCGCTGCGTCCACGTTGGCCGAGGTGTCCTCACACCGCCCTCACGCCGCCCTAGTGCTGCCCACTGCAAAACAACCACCCTCTCTTTCTTTCACTCTTTCTCTCTTTCTTTCTCTCTTTCTCTTTCTTTCTCACTCTCTTTCCCTCTTTTTCTCTCTCTTCTTTATCTCTTTCCCTCTTTCTTTCTCTCTTTCCCTCTTTCTTTCTCCCTTTCCCTCTTTCTTTCTCCCTTTCCCTCTTTCTTTCTCCCTTTCCCTCTTTCTTTCCCCCTTTCCCTCTTTATTTCTCCCTTTCCCTCTTTATTTCTCCCTTTCCCTCTTTCTTTCTCCCTTCCCCTCTTTCTTTCTCCTTTTCCCTCTTTCTTTCTCCTTTTCCCTCTTTCTTTCTCCCTTCCCCTCTTTCTTTCTCCCTTCCCCTCTTTCTTTCTCTCTTTCCCTCTTTCTTTCTCTCTTTCCCTCTTTCTTTCTCTCTTTCCCACTTTTCTTCTCTCTTTCCCTCTTTTCTTCTCTCTTTCCCTCTTTTCTTCTCTCTTCCCCTCTTTTCTTCTCTCTTCCCCTCTTTTCTTCTCTCTTCCCCTCTTTCCTTCTCTCTTTCCTTCTTTCTCTTCTTTCCTTCTCGTCGTGTACACAACCTCCATTAAACCCAACCCGAGGAGACGTTTGCACAAGGTCGCGTACTTCTCAGAAGCAGAAGCTTGTCTCCAGTCGGAGACTTGAAAAAACATTTTAAAAAATTAAAAAAATAAAACTAATGTTGCTGCTGGTTTGTAATAACGAACTTCTGAGTTTTCTATAATAAAAATTACACTACATAGCGATCCAATGTCGAAGGTACTATTTTTATCATGAAGGTCACATCGGAAATCTGACCAAGCAATTGCGGGAAAATTTTTTAAAATAATTTGTTTAATTATAGATTTCGTTTAATTATGCTTAAAGTTTTACGAACATGAAAATAATTATAAGGTGAAGTTGAATTAAGGAGGTTTGTTGTTGAAGAATTTAAATTCGAATTCGATATTCAATTCGCAATACGCGAATGAATGATGTGCGGAAAATGTATGATCTGTTTTAACCACATGTATTTTTAACTAACAGATTCAAGACCAGATGTCCACAATCTCGTCACTGTGCTTCGTTGATCAGCAGATATTGCTATTACTTCTAAAAATAATTAATTTTTAAAAGAATTTGTAACTGGGAATCATTCTGCTAGGCTACCCGCAGAACACCACTGTATGTCTTCTCCAGGGGCGTCGCGCCAACGGGCAAGGACTTCATCCGGCGCAGACACAACCCAGTTGTTTCATGATCTTAATATTAATAATATTAAATTTATAAAATTTAAAGCTTGGAGTTTTCTCGCGATATCTGTCAAACAAATGTCACTACAAAACCAAACACTTCCTCGTATTCATGACAACCGTTACGTAATGTTATTTCTATTATAATAACACTACAGGACTACTTAACTACTTCAATCCATAACAAAGTTCTAAACAAACGAAGTGTCAGAGGTTTGAAAATAAATATATATCGTTAATATTTTGAAAATTGAAAAGATTAAAAGAAAACACCTTCCTAAAAATTGGTTTCAGTCTATTAGGGTCTAAATCTGACGCAAATGTTAAAGGAAAAAAAATTTTTATAAGGCTGGGATTCGAACAGAAGCCTTATGCGTATTCAGACAAGAACCTAATCGTGCGTCGGAAGAACTGAATTTATAATTCTGTGAGTGAATGCTTAAGGTAGGTGTGATTATCATACATTATAACTCTAAACACGCTAAAACTAAAAATATTTCGAAAATATTTACATGAAAAGATTTAAAGATCTAATATTAACCAACATGTTGCATTAAAAAGAATCTCTAACTTGAATATTGGAAGGATAGGCCAGGCTCGGAAAACAATGAAATATCTTCATTTTTCCAAATTTTAGAGATTTTTTTGAAAACGATTGCACAATTTTTATAAGCGTATTTTTCTGTATGGAAGCAAAGAATTTAAAGAAAAAATTTTGCGCTATTTTTGATAAATATTCCAAAGTGTTCTAGAAGCTTTTTGTGAAGTATTATCAAAAATTTCAACATATATTAAATAGCCATCTACTATGTTTAGAAGTAAGTGAAAACAGTTTCTTCGTTCACAGAGACACCACAAGACTTGTATTTTGAGTATATAACGTATTCAAAAAAGTAATGCACTACGAAACTGAGAAAGAAACATACACTTTTTCGTTGTTTCGGACATGAAAAATGCGTTTTGATGCCAAAAACAAATGGCACAATGCAACATTATATTACTCTCTTTTTACGAGAAAAGAAAAATTAATTACTTAAACACAATTATAAGATTACGAGAAATAGCCCTAATCCTCTGTAAAGTATTTCTAAATTTACAATATTCTTTATAAAAACCGTAAGTTCAAAATAAACAATAATATTTCAAAATATTTTTAAAGTACTTTAACAAATACAAAAATAGTGAGATATTTGATAGTTATTTTTGATACAGTGTTCATGTTTGAAATAATTGGGCAAATGCTACATAACTACATTATAATGTATCATCACTAGAATTTCGAATATCGCATAAATAATATTTGTTTAGAATGGAAAATTCTCCCAACAGTTTTCTCTGCTCTACAACATACATCTCTTTTCTTAAATCAAGAAAAATCACTTTTCAGTACATCTAAGTAGAAAGAAAATATTAATTTTATGTTAATGTTAGATTAATACGTTTTGAATCTTCAGCCAGCCACGTCTACAATTTGCGAACACCGTTTCATTTCATGGAGAATATACCCATAGCGCCTTTCTTGCCTGTTACATACCTTACGCCTACGTTGTTTGCTGTACAAATTAAAGTACCTCTTCCAGAATGGTACTTGCATCAAACACTTCCCGTTCACTATGACTCCTTACTAGAATCATCTCGTCTCGCCAGCCCTTGTAGCCTATCAACTAAACAGTATCCACAACTTTAGCACCACACGCATGCTTCAATAAACACTATTGTCTGGACCCCACCGGGAGTATTTAATCTTTCTTACTTCACAGATTTCAAATTGCATTCACATACTTCCCATTATCCATTATTATTTTCTTCTTGATAGTTAGTGACTGCGGACGCGTCAACTGCTAAGGCCATTAGTTCCGAACTGTAGAAAATGTTTCTTTCCTCGAGAGGTGGAGGTCGTCTTCCCCCATTGGATGGCGAGATCGGTGCCGACCTTTCGTCGACTAACGGGGCACCGCGCTAACCACGTATCTCCCACCATCCGGGACAAGTTCTAAGCTCCTGACCGGTCTCATCTGTAGTAGTACAGTGCATGTTGCTGCAACTGTGTGTGTAACTGGTGAGGTAAGTAAGTGTATGTAAGTAACTTAAGTGAGTGTAAGTGGTGGTAAGTGTGTGTAAGTGGTGTGTGCAAGGGGGTCAGCATAGGACAAGGAAGAGGAAGGAAAGACGCGCGGACCGTGGCTCGTTTGTTAGCGTACTGCTCCGGCATTTGCGTGATGTTGATCGGCGAAACCACGGAAAACTACCGATCAGAGCATCCGGCGGTTAGAATTCTCCTCCAGAGAGTGACTGAATTCGACCTAACTGACAAGCTAGTGCGGAAAATCCTGCCACCGTCGGGACTCGAACCTAGGACCTCCCGGTCAGAGGCACTGCAGTGACATCAGTTCATACCCTGAGCCACCTCTCTCGGTATTCTTCTTCTTGTTATATCAGTTGTAATTTAAATATTGTGTTATTCTTATTGTTTTTTTGCTCACAACAAAACTAAGTTACGCGTATTGATAATCATTGAATCGTGTTAACTGCGTTTGTCATGCAGTGTCCCCTGCAGGCGTTGCATCTGAGTTTGAGTCAAAATCAAAACACTAAACTACACAGTTCTGATGCAACCGCTAAGAATTACACTTTATAAATATATTTCATTCAACTTCAGAATTTCATTCCCGAACCACATTGGCTGCGCCTGAATTCTACTTCCCCATTACTACACTTCCCCTCCTTCCCGTTCATATTGCTCGCGTCAACCTACGGACCGTCATCACATGAACTTCGAACCGTTCGCGTTCGATTTGCCACCCTCCCGTCGATCTCACGTCAGTGCTTTCCCCTTCCATTACGAAATGAACACACCTCCACCACCCACGCACAAACATTAAAGCGCCCTCGTGCAACCATCTACATATCCATCGCCGTCGCCGCCGCCGCCGCTTTTACTATCGTCACCGTGCCGCCCTTCGTACACAGCCCATTGCGACGCCCACACCAAACGGCCCCGCCCCCGACAATCCCCCACCCTTCCCTCCCTCGCGCGCAGCGGCGGGCGATCGATTCCACGTGCCGCTTCGCGTATCCCGTGGCCCCCCGCCCCCGTCACCCCGCCCCTCCCCTCGAGCCTCGTCCCGCCCCCTCCCTTTGCGGGTCCCGTGCGTCTGTCACGACGTCTGTCCCCTTCGACGCGCCCTTCCGCGCCATCCTCCGCTCGCCGCCCCCGCCGTCCCCGCGCGCCCCGACGGAATATCGCGGGGCGTGCGAAGAATGTGGAAGGTACGCTTTGCGCTAAAAGGGTGTATTAGAGGCGGCGGGGCTGCGGGGAGGGGGCGGGGCCGCCTCAAAAGACGTCTGAAAGTGTCCAAGCGCGGCGCGCGCGGAGGCACGCGCGTGGAATGCGGCGGCGGGGGCGCGGGCGCGGGCGGAGCGGGCAGAGCGGACAGAGGGGGCGGAGCGGGAGGAGCGGGTGACGGAGCGGGGAGCGCGCGGGTGGAGGGGCGGGGGCGGCGGTGCGGGCAGGTGGCGTCGCGAGCCGCCGCCACCGCCGCCGAACATCGATCTGCACAGGGCGCGCGTGCGCCGCCGCCGCCGCCGCCGCTGCAACCCCGCGCCCCCGCGGCCCCGGCGCCAAAGCCCGTGAAAGTGCGGTGGCGAAGGGCACGGGCGGAGGGGCACGCGCGGAAGGGCAGGGCCGGTGGGTGCCAGGGGCGGCGGTGGGTCCTGCCGGTGCCGGGGCCTGTGCCCTGCCTGTGCCCGTGCCTGTGCCTGGGCCGCGACTGCCGAGCACACGACGGTGGGCGCGGCGGTGAACGCACACGAGGCAGGGGCGGTCAAGGGATCAATGGCAGTGGATGCGACACGAAACATACGCACGAATTGTGAGGTTGGTAGGTAATGTGGTCTCTGAGACGGTGGTGGTAGACTGCTAGGTAAAAGTGTTTCCGGTGATAGGGAAGACTTCTTATAACAACAACAGCACTGTTGATGCAAGATATGAGAATTTCGGGAATATATTAAAAGCGAAACTGATAAGAAGTGATTGAAATGGTACTGATCGTGAATAAAGAATAACAATAAAAAATAGACGGCAACAAATAATACAATGGCTGTCAAAAGTAGAAGGTTACGTATAAAACAGCGGAGAAAAGAAAAAACAAAACGTAAAATATTAGGAGTGCGAATACATTACGACATTCAGATGAAATTACGAGTCGGGAAAATATTATTATTTCCTAAGTTAAAATGAAAGGGTTTGAAATAAGATGATAGAATAACTCATTATTGCAAGTACAATACCAATATACGGAAATTATATGCGATTGAAAGAGAGGATTAAGGAAGGGAATGAATTAGGAGAAGTAACAATAATGCTTCGACTTTAAAACTTTAAGGGAAAAGTGGAAAATATTTGTTTAATAATGGTACATTATAATTGAACAATCTAAAAATAGAAAATGCAATAAACACATTATAGAGAGTAAAATGTTCAGTGGAATCGTAATGAATATGGAGATATGTGTTGGAAGGGTAAGAGGAAGACCATACCTAATGTAACAAACGTGAAAATAAAGAATTTTAGAAAGCACGGTAGTCTATTTGAAGGAAGAAATGGGTAGGTCACATTAAAGCGCAATGACAATGCAGATGAACAGAAGAAAGGGAAAGGAGGGCTCGGCGAAGTCTTAGGCCGAGGGTAGGTGCGCGGGTTCAGAGAGGCGGTGATGCAGCTGAATCTGGAGGAGGAGGAGGAGGAGGAGGAGGAGGAGGAGGATCGTGGGGGTGGGGACGGAGAGGGGAAAGGGCTTGATCGGGGAAGGGGGGTGAGACGCCAGACAGGGGTCGGAATGGAAACACGAAGCTGAGGGGATCACGCGCGGATACTGATGTGCCTGAAGAAATTGGGCGTCACGTTTTGCTCTCTGACAAGTTCGTGTTCTAGACCCAGGACACAGATTTCCGTCTGCGCCGTACGTTTCCAGCATTAATCAACTCACAAAATTCGCATTTTCTGAGACACACCCGTTCGGTGACGTGATATGCGTCGTTTCGTAAAATATAAGAAATTGCGTGCAATATCAAACATTGTAAATTACATCAATTTGGTTAACGGAAGTATTTTTGTTCCTTGTTTGTCCCAGGCATTGAAGTTTGTAATTCCTTTGAAATAAGTTTAACTTATTTTAGAAATTGAATGTTTTAGGTAAAGTTAAAGAAAATTAATTGTGAAATGTCAAATGGTGCATTGAATTTACGAAAACTTTAGACGAAAAACAAATTTAGATGAAGAAGTAACTACTGCATATGCTTGTTTCTTACAAATAATGCGCTTTCATTAAACAAAAAGAAAACGCATTAATTTTTAAAAATTGTCGTTTGTGATGCATCATTTTGACGTTTAGGAAAAAATATGTAAAATACAGCGCTTCGGAAGTAATATCAACCGAGATAATAATAACATTTTCACTACGGGATTGACAACTAACAACAGAATATGGTTGCATTTTCGAAAAAAATGTCATCCGAATTGTTTCACCGAGATTTGTATTTGCTGCTGCTGATAATAATAACAACGAAAATAGGAACACTGCTGTGGCAGTGACATGGAATTCAACAGTCGGCACAGGACAGCGTTGCTTGATTTTAAATAATTGCAACGCATTTTACGGCATCAGTTTACTACCAAAAGGGAATATTAAGCCAATGGAATTAACAGAAATTAAAATGGAATGAGAGACAGAGTGAGTACATTTGTTTGCAAAAATTCGGGTTTAATCCTCAAGGTAATTTGGTAAATTCTACCACCAAATATTTTAGAATACAACGTAAAAAACTTTTTTTTTAAACTTTGAAAAACTAAATAAATCATTCCACGTAAGTTATTCACGAAAATCACAAATTATTAGTGTTCTTCCCCAGATAAATTGCTTCACCATTACGAAAATTCACCATCATTTTAATTTTAATTTTATTCGATATTCAATATTTTTCTATGAGCGCGAAGATTATTCTTATTGATGCAAAATTAGATATTTTAAGGCAAGCAATACAGTTAATAACTTGTTTTAATTGAGTGCTCAAAATGTATTCACTTTGATATTAATGAATTCGTCATGTCATATAAACTATGGCGGATTCCAGCAATAGAAGCACAATACGGAAAAGCATATTACGATTCGTGTTTGCATCCGTGACCTTTGCTAATGAGCGGGGAGCAGCTCACGCAGGGAGTGAGACTGGAGTGGTTTGGGGCATCGCTTGCAATCGTGTTCACCTAGAGCCAAATTGCAGAGCTGCGAACCAATGATCAAATAATTGCCCGCTGTGTTTTCCGCGCAGTGACAAAGAGTTTGAGAGGATTTCTAAGCGGCGGCTACACTTACCAGTTAGGCACCCCGAGAACTTTATGTGAAAAGCACCGTTTACGAAGACGGTTTTGTGTAGTTGATTCAATTATTTAGTGTTCCCGTCATTAGTCCCATAAGTGTGGTGAAAATTATTTCACCGGAGTTGGCGGTAATCTTCCTTCGCTAGATGGTGAGACCTGGCGCCGACCTATACGTCGGTCTGCGGAGTTTTCCACGAAAACGTACCTCCCACCAGCGAGGCACCTCCACAACCGGGATAAACTGTAAGCTCCCGACACGTGTGGTAGTGTAGTGCATGTAAGTGTAAGCGGCGAGGATAGGACAAGGAAAAGGAAGGAAAGATCGCTCGTTGACCTGGTCCGTTTGTTATTACACTGCTCCGGCATTCGCTTACTATTGATAGCAGAATCCACGGAAAACTACCAATCAGAGCAGCCGGCCGCTAGGATTTTCCTCTCCATTCAACTTCCATATTTATCTAGAGTCGATAATCCACTGTTTTCGAGACTCGAACTCTTAAACTTCCTGTTAAGAGTCACTGCGGAGACAACAGTAATAGTAGCTACAAGCTGGGCTAAGTGAGCTTGTAGAGGAAAAGAAAAACCGATTAGCAGCACATTGTAAATCGATCGTTTCGACCATGTTAACACGTTAAGCAGGTTCGTTTCTCCCCGTTTAACTCAGCATACGGCTTCTGTTTCGTACTGGCACCGGGAAAAGTGGAAATATTTTTTGGAATCGTTTGAATGAAATAAAATATATCGTGTCGCCTCGTTGGCCGAATTTTTAGAACACGTATCGTCACAGTGCCTCCAGTCAAGACCGAAAGATCGTGGGCCATTTCTTGGTGTGAACATGGGCGTTTACCCCTTACCTTGTGAGTATGTGTCGTCTCCAAAAGCCTAGTGTATCACGACCTTATATACGAGAAATCTGTGTGTTAGTCTAATGCAGGAATTCCAACGGGAATGATCAAGGGGACGATTGTGGATTGGAAGTCGAATGTACACAGGAATGAGCCGTATAATCAAGATCAAGATACTATTGCTTCGATCCGCTTTTTGAATTTCATTCAATCATTCTCATGAATGAATATTGAACGTTTGTTCAGATACAAAATGTGATTTTGTGTCAGAAAACTTGTTTATATTTGTAAAAATTGAAAACTATAATAATGCAAACAATAATAAATTATTAATACGATAAATTATTGTTTCAAAACTTTTGTTCACATTCTTTTTGAATGGTAACCTTTGTCATTTATTTGCAATTTTTCTACTACGATTATGTTGTATGCTGTATACCATTGAAACATTGAAGGGGATCGATTAAGGGAATATTTTTTTAAGGCGTTGTTGCAAAAAACTGATAGGGAATCCCTGGTCTAGTGAATCGTTCGGTATGTACTCCATACGTTTCGAGGATAGCTGGCCTTGGATGGAAAAGCTCTTTATCGAAAATAAATGTGGACACTGGATAATTATTAAAAGATCCTGGAAATGTGTAGTATGTTAATACATATTTTCTCATTTCCTATATTTCAAATACATATCGAAAAAAAATCCATATGGAAAATCGGAGAGAGTTCTAGGTTCGTCTTTTTATATTGTTGAAATTGATATAAATATCACGTGTCGCATCGTGCTGAATCGTACCATATCGCATCGTATCGTGCTGCATCGTATCCTACACTATCATATCATATGAAATACCGAAGACTATCGTATCGTACCGTATCCCTACATTACAAGCCTAGCGAGAGGTTGCCGTATCCGTGGAAAGTGTTGAGTATGCTAAAGAAAGGCGAGTCGGTGGTGCCGGAGCGGCTGCGGTGCGCGAGGTCGGAGGACGGTCGGCGATGGCAGGCGATGGCAGGCCGGGGCCGTCGGCCGGGAGGGCGGGAGGGCGGCCGGGCGGCCCAGGGCCGTCGAAATTGCGCGCGATACACGGCTGCCTATCGACCGACCGCGGCCGACGAATACATAAAGACGCATAAAGAAGAGCGGCCGGCCTGCGGAAGGCGGCGAGCGAGCCGGGCCCAGGAGGAGGTGGAGAAGGAGGAGATGAGAACGAAGGGGAGGCGAAAAGGGTGGCGGTGCGGGGCGTGGGAGGGAGACGCAGGGAGATGTGGAGAGGAAGCGCCGGCGGGGAAAAGGCAATCGACGAACCGCCGCGATACGAAGAGAACGTGCAGGTGCGCTCCGGGCCGCTGGGGTTGGCAGGGTGGGCGGAAACGGGAGACGGGGTGGCGAGAAGGGGTGCGCGCAAGGGGCGTTGACCATCCCCCCGATCGCGTGCTCGCTCCGGCAGCCTAGGAGACTTCGGGCTGGGGAAGGGGGACGTTGCCAGTTGCAATTTGCATCATTGCTTCTCTCCTGACGCCAAGGGAATCTTCGAGGAGGGAAAGGGATTACATTTTCCCTCTCTTTTGCCTAGGCAGAACACATCACGTTTGTGAATGAAGTTAGCAAAAGTCTCAGACGACGAGTGATCACATAACATAGGAAAGGAGCCCTCTCATAACGATAGAATATTCATGAAACCATTCTTTAGCTGCTTAATTTAAACTGGAATTCACGTAATCGGGTATTCCAGATGTGTGTCATGTCAAAATTTTCTTGAAAAATATAAGTTGTTTGAGTTCAAAGTCAGATAATACTCTTTTGTTCATGAGAATCCAATTGGTAGTGTATAAGCAAGTGTGCTAGTCTCTCTCCAACCAAAAAACAACAGTAAATAAACTCTCACATCGTTATATGTATTTATCGATTTCTATTAACACGTATAATCTGAGGAAAATGTGTAGAACCACATGATCTAAACGAAGACGTAATCATCGTGAGATGACGAGTTTGGCACATAAAAGTCTTCACATTTTAAAGTCGTTTTGCAATGCTTATCACACCCTTTCAATGTCAATTTTAAACTGAGAGACTGACGACTGTAAAATGCAAATTTAATCGTCAAAATTAATTAATTTTTCATAATATATAATACCACAAATATTTTTAAACTTTAATCACGTTTGAAAAGAGAATAATTTAAAAAATAATAATCAATATTTTCATCTCTGATTGATTGTTAAACAGCCTGTCACTTATTCTTGAACAGAAAATCTCATACCCTTCTCCATGCGCCAAGGTTCCATCAACCAACTCAAATGAATGATGAATTAGGCAGGGAAATAACTGTAAACAAAGCCCGCATTATTTTTTCCGTCGTTGTCACATGTCACGCATGCGTCGTGAATTGACCTTTCATTACATACACCCCTCTCGGAATTTACACCCTTACTCCATCAGCACGTGACACACCCTCTTTTGTTAATATATTGCCATTCACAGTTTGCACGGCAGTGGGAACAATCCACCATGTCTGATAGGTCTGTTATGTTTTAAATGAACGTTTCTAATTAACGAATATAAGGTAAGAAATTATTGAACAATAAAAATCCTTTTAAATTATATTTTTTAAATTAATTTTCGTTACACTGTAACTCGTCAGTCAGGATTTTTGTGCGATATTGTCAAATTGACTGGTCGGACAGATGGATTTTGTATTTTAAAGAGACGAAATACATTAAGCCGTGAGTAAGTTAAATAATATAATTTTATACGTATGTTGGTGTATGCAATTTTGTGAATATGTCGTATCCAACGCAATAAATATGTATCTATGGAATTATTATGAACGATGATGATGAAGGTTACGTCTTATATTCGGAAAGAAACTGCTGATGTGACAAAGAAAGCCAAAAATCGAAGATTCATTTGCATAGAAAAGGAGGCAGTAACTACTTGTGCATTCCTCTTTTTATTGTTTACGTTTCTTACAGTGTTCAAAAAAGGCCCAGCAAAAAGTTATAAAACCTAATTTTCGGCTTCTGAGTTAATTAAATTCTTTTTAATTTTTAATTAAGCCTTTAGCGATCGAAAGTAATTTGCGGGCAGTGCTGCAAAATGTACTACTTAGACGGTGTTATCTCTCGGCGCAAATCTCGTAACAGCACTTCCGAAAGTGTTGACATTACTTTCTATACTCTTTTGTAACTCGTGCATAATTAATTTCTACGAACCAAATAGTATCTATGATGATACTTTAACCGTAATGTTCTAGCAGAGCCAAGATTTAAAGCTCCTTAAAACTGCTAGTAAGTTTGCTAAAACCACGATTCAAGTCCACGCAATTATTTATTTTCATTTTATTAGAAAATATGAAAAAATATTTTCTAACATTCAATTTCACGAGAAGAAACATTCAAAGTTGTACTACGCTAACTGCTCGACAATCGTCTAGAAAATTTGCATATCGTTATGAGGTGATTATATGTAATTATTTTTTACTAGGCATTTAATTTTTGTCTCCTTAGCCATCGCTGTTTTGTACCCACACAAAGAGAATTGATAATGATGTTAAATACGTGCTATCATACTTCATTCCTGAGCCAGATTCCCCGTTGGAAGTAACGTTTCTTGCATTTCCCTGTCCTATACGAATGATTACTGCAGTGATTTCTTATTGCCTAACACTAGAGGAATACTGGTAGCAATAACCAGGATGAGTGAATGATGAAAAATGAATTATTATGGAGGATATGAAAAGCTTGAGCAGCACTACCAAAAGAAACACATCAGTCACAGAAAGTCTTCAGCCATTCGTAAATGTCAGAACATTGTGAAGTCAAATATAGCTTATTTTGTAACTGTTTTGTTCACAAGTATGAAGGGCTTGGATAAGTAAAAATACAGGCTACACTTTGTCAAAAACCAATTGACTGATTATTTATTTCGTGTTTTCGAGTGCGTCAAAACTTAGGTTATTAGTCCCGTAAGTGTAAGGTTTTATCACGGTAGGTGGTGATGTTCATTTCCCCTGCATGGCGAGATCCGGCGCCGACCTACATGACGGCATGCGGAGTTTTCCCCATCCATTTTTCTTCCATCAGCGGGGCACCGACTCAGCCGGGACAAGCTCTAAGGACCCGACTGGCTTCCCGGCAAATGTGTGGTAGTGTAGTGCACGTAAGTGTGGGTGTGAGTATAAGTAAGGGGTAAGGATATGACAAGGAGGAGGAAGGAAATATCGCGCGAGTTCCGTGGCGCAATTGTTAAGGTAGTGCTCTGGCATTCGGCTGATGTTGACCAGAGACACCACAGGAAACTACCAATCAGGACAGCCGACCTCTAGAATTCTCCTCCAGACAGTGCTTGAATTCGACCTAGCTATCTAGCTAGTATCGAAAATCCTGTCACCCTCAGGACTCGAACCGTAGGACCTCCCGGTCAGAGGCACTGCGGTAACATCAGTTGATGCCCTGAGCTATCTCAACCGGGACCAAAATAGAGATATTAACATTTAGAATTGGTGAGAGACATCATGTGGATGGTGTGGGCAATCTATTTCTGTTCAAAACCCTTGAAATGATGGTTCAGATATGGCACGTGATGGAAAGATGTCAGTGACGCTACAATCACATAGTGAAAACACCCATATCTTATGCAAGAAAAAAAACCCGCTAAGAGTATATGCCTAAGAAATGGCCTTCCTGAGATCGGTAAAAAGGTGTTCAAGACTGAACAAGAGGAAGAGAGACAAGCGAATAAAACAACGGAATATTATCTCATTAACATCCTCAATTAACAGAGATAAATGGAAAAGTCATGTCGAAAATATGACAAATGCTGGATTGCGAAAACTAGTAATAAATTTCAAAACCTAGATGCAAGAGAGATCATGGACAATTGAGACAAAAATTGGTGAAGTAGCCGGAGCAGGTGCAAGCCTAATACCTTACGACAGAAGAAGTAGATCTGATATGAGACACGAACCCAAAGCCTTCGGTTCGTACGTTGCCCCAAGCATGTGCACCATCGAGACAAGCATTAAATAGAGCCAAGGTAAGCAGAATATATACACCGAAAACGGTACCCAGTTATGAGATAAAAAGAAAACACTACTCAAAACCAGTATTTATTATCACTGGCATGTGAATGAGAACGCACAAAAAGCACGTTCTGAATTAATTTCCATCACAATAGGCTTAAAATTCTCCTCATAAGAAATCAGTTTTTTTGTTTAAAAATGATATTTTCTACATTAAAAAATCTCACTTTAGAGTGAACAAAGAAGAATTGTAAAACAAATACGCACCGCAGATATTTCCAAAATTAAACCAGTATCGGTTCTAGTCAAAACATATACAAATTGAGATATCCTAACTTTTATCAATGTTCATTTATTATAGTTTTTCACTTTTTGAAATTCAATTACGATTGTTTACCTTATTCTCCTTTAGAGATAAAATGTATACGAATGCGGATACAAAATTTTTTTCTCGTAGGTAAAGAAAAGACCTAAAGACATGACGCCTAATCATGTTAGAATTGAATTGGCCTTATTTTACGTGGCGAGACTCAGGCCATGAGGCCTGCTCTTCCGTCTGACCACGCAAATTTCGTTACACTCCTTTCACCAATCATGGGAGAAAGAAGGTATTACTTGGGCGACGAAACAGGCGATTTGAATTTAGCTCAGAGGCATCATTTAGGCTTGAGGATCTTTTACATGCAGTAAATGTACTAACATGGGACAGCCGGCTTTACTTCCCCTCCGAAGGGAGGCGTACGAAGGATTTTCTTGTCCTTAAAAATCCACGGCTTCGATCGGGATCGAACCCGCGAACTTGGGTATAGCTAACCACTACACCATCGCCGCCGTAGAATGAGAGAGTAGGAACGAGGAAGTAGTCGATAAGGGTTCATTTGACAGTTTCCTAAAATGAAACCAGACAGTAAGTATTATAGAGGGGAATATAAGACGTGAACTGTATTCAGGAACAAATGAGAACAGAGGCATTCAATATTGAAAATTTAGCCGCAAAGCCCATTGTTGAATATCGTCCTCCGACCACTTAATGCTTCGGCAAACGTGAAATATTTATTTACAAATATCTTTATTGTGTATGCACGAAGGCGGCGCGCGGGTTTTAGCCGGCTCGCTGCGGGGGAAATACAGATCGCCTCTCAGGTGGCGGCGTGATGAAAAATAAAAGCACTCCCAGGGGCGGTTTCCCCCCTTCCTCCTCCCGCGGCCTTCCCCTCCCGTTCCCACCCTCATACCCCTCTCTCACGGGGCGCCCGCGGGACCGTCCATCTGCGGCGCATGTTAACCAGGTCGATCCATTACTTATCCATAAACATACGCACATCGCTGTCCCGCGTGCGGGCCTCCGGTCGACGTGCACAGGGACGACGGACAGTCGGGCGGCGGCAGCCATCAGACAGAGAGGGGTGGGAAAGGGTGGGGACAGGGGAGAGGGAAGCGGGAGAGTGAAGAGGAGAGTGGTGGGGAGGGAGCGGAGAGGGAGACGGGAGTGGGGAGGGGAATGGGAAGAGGGGAGAGGAGAAGGAGAAGTGGTGAGAGGGGGAAGTGGTGAAAGGGGAAGTGATGAGAGGGGAAAGTGGTTAGAGGGGGTGGTGGCGAGAGGGGGAAGTGGCGAGAGGGGGATGTTGCGAGAGGGGGAAGTGGGGAGGGGGAAGTGGAGAGGTAGGAAGCGGGAAGAGGGGAGGAAGAGAGGAGATGGAAGGATGAGGGGAGATGGAGGATGAGGGAGAGGGGTGGAGGGAAGGGGAAGAGGGAAAAGGGAAAGGGGAAGGAATGGAAGGGAGGGGAAGGGGAGGGTATGAGGCAACGGCGAGCAGTGCTTACGAGCACTTGGAAAAGGAGGGATTGGACATCTTCGATGCACCGCAAAGAATCATCTGATTGATCTTAAGATGACCGACGTTGAGGGTAGTGGAGAGTTAAGAGTTCATAGAGATAGCTGGAGATCCAGATAGGGTGCAATAAGGAATAGTTTTATCGCACGTTTATTAGATAGAATGAGAGATGCAGCCACAGTGATTGATGGTGAGGAAATTGTAACAAGAGAAAAAACGTCAAGCTCAATCAAGAAAAATGTGTAAGAAAACAAACATTGATAACAAATAATATGAAAGAGTCATCATAACGAAATTAACATTATTATTACCACCACCACCATTATTATTATTATTATTATTATTATTATTATTATTATTATTATTATTATTATTATTATTATTATTATTTCTGGTACACTCAAGGGGCAGAGGAACATCATTGGCTTCACCTTCACTCCAGAAACCAATGACATATATTAAAAATATAGCTTTTACTATATATCTGCACTAGCGAATACCATTCAATATGTGAGTTGTTTACGCTATATGATATTATTTATAAGTTATACAAATAAAAATACTTTATGATGAATTAATGAAAAAAATGTTTGTGAGTAATACGCAGTTTTAACTGTCTTTTGTCGTAAAATAAAAAAAGAGAAAAATCATCTCGGCATTGTACCTGTAAGCCACCACTTCCAGAAAAAACGTGGGTGCCGCAGCACAAAAGCAATTGGAAAATAATTACAGAAAGATTTAAAGATGAACGAAGGAGGTCAATTAGAATCATATAGTTGAATCATTATTCATATACCTCATTTCTGTAAATTATAATTCTGTATAATGCACAATGAATATTGTGAAACATCTGAAGCGAGAACGTAAATTAGCAAAATATTTACGAATGGGTTCATGGAATTTGAGAGAATTCTGAATGCATAACAGATCGTACTTAATTTCACATTCCACCCAATGAAGTACGTGTTCCATTTCAAGTTTCAGTGAGTGTTTTAACTCAATCAATTGACGCACAAAGTTTCTAAAGCGCATTGGAAGGGAACTGAATTGAAAATTTAGTTTTTATTCTCACAGCTTACGAAATAACTTGCTCATGCGGCTTTACCTTATACTCAATACGAAAATGATTGTCGGTATTTAGAGGTCGGAAAACATCGTTATTTGATTTTATTACACTAATGGATATAATGTGAAAGCAATGCAAGTTTTCAATTTCCAGATATTGAAACTACTGTTAATAATGTACTTGCATGCAATGAGAGACTATAATTCCTCAGAACGTCCATATTATTCTTGAGGTAACGTGCAATAAGTGCTAAGCCATAAACGCAGTGAAAGAAGCCCGAAGTACGTGGCCTTTTCTGCTCCTTTCACTTGCCCTTTCTGCTGTCGAGGGACGGGCCTCCGTCCCTAATGCAACAGGAGAAGCGAAAATTTTTTCTACAATGCCAACTCGAGCGTGAAGACTAGCTACGCATACCAACGATGAGCCATTTGCCCATTTTCGCGTCATGCATGTTAATTTCTAAACACCAGCATATTCGGCCCCAACATTCACCAATACTTCAGCTTCCTCTCCCTTTCCATTTTCCCCACTTTTTATTCTGAAGTTACTTCGGTCGCGCGGAACAACTTGCTATGCTCAATGTACAGCTTCACCTGTTTAAAAGTCAAATGAGTTTCGGCAAATAACAAAATAAGGAAGCACCGAAGTAAAAAACGCGAGCTTGCGGTCGAAAACTTGGTCTATTTTCCCCGCGCAGAATTTTTCTTTTCTCCGGGCGCCTTTCTCGCCGCGTTTCCTTTTTCTTTGCGGCCGAGGTCCCTTCAGGTGGCGAAGTTCCCTCCCTGACGCTCTCTACCTACGTTATGACGGCAGCTACCTCCGTCAGCTGTCCCACTCAGCAGTAGCCTCAATGCTTCTCCTCGTGCCGGCTCCATCACTTTGAAAGACTCGTTTTTTCTCCGCTTCGCCAACCCCACTCTTTTCATCATGTTCATTCATCTCCGGGTCTCCTTTAGATTTTTTCTCGTGCCCTGACTTCTTGTCGCGTCAAGTTTCTCTCACTTTACCTCTTGTCAAATCAAACTAATGAAGTCACTTGTGAGGATCTTCCTAATCATATTCTAGCCTGATACCATCAATTATGTATCTCATGTTTCATATCACAATTTCTTTCAATGCAACCGCAAAATTACGTTAACCAATTACATTTCCATATAGGTGGACGTGTGATATTTCTTAGATATCACATGTTGCCAAATCTGAACATCATCGAAAGCCTATCCTCTAATTAATTTTCAGTTTATACTATTTATAGTGAAGAAAATTCTTAGGCCACTGCTACAAAGCCACCATACTTTCTTTAGGACACACAAAAAATACTCGTTCTTAGAGAAAAATATATTGAATTGAGAAATTTTCAGTAACCCGTAGTACCTGTCGTTGGATTGAATAACCCTTAGCACCCTGAGTGTATTTACATTTTCTCTAGACAATGTTCATTTTGAAATCAATTCGCTACGTCGTATTCCCCATGCTCATCAACGTTTACTCATCATATGTTTTGCTATAAAGCAAGTTTTAATTGTCATTATCTCCTAACCCACTCTCAACGTTGATATATTTTACCACTTACAGATAGCCCAAGACATACAACACAACTCAAAGGAATCTTCAAAAAAGATATTGCCACCATACGCATCGCAATAGCATTCACCCAATCAGATCATAACTAATAGCAAAACCCAGCTTTTCCCACCGTGGGAAATACCAAATTGAACATAACAAGTGCGTGGAAACACTAAGAAGACGCTGGATGGAGGAAGCCGGAACGAGCTTAGAGCCTAACCCGTTACGAAAGAAGTCACTTTCCTCTCCCGCACACTCCGTCGCAGGGGCGTCTCCTCACGGTGTTCCCCCACCCTGTGGCTCCACCCCCGCGCCGCCTCTCTTAATGGACCCCGCGCCGCCACCCACCCGCCTGCCCGCTCCACCCCTCTCCCGCTCTCTCACGGCCGCTGGAGGCTCCTCGGTTCCGCAGTTGTGCCTACAAGTACGTGCTAACTCTTTAAACCTTTTTATGCGGCCTAACGATATTGTCTGCTGAGGCAGCGCATATAAAATACCAGCGGAGGGGGCGGGGCGGGGAAGGGGCCGGGAGGCGCCGGAGTCCCAATGTGTCGGGGAGTGGTGGCAGGAGCCGGGGGCCGGGTAGGGGTGGCACTGGTGAGTGGTGGGGGAACGGGAGGAAGGGAGTCAGGTGGGGACGGGGGACGGGTGGAGGGGGACGGAGCGAAACCGCGGCCGTAGAGAGGGCTGGCAAATTATTTCAAACCTTGACATTTAGCTCCGGTTAACAAGTTGTTAACATAGATTCGCTTTTAGACCTAATATTTACCCGAGACCCACGACTGTAGCTCCTTTCAGGGAGGTATTAAAAGGGAGGCACCGTCGGGTCCCCGCCTTCCCGTCACTCCCTGGCTTGGCCGCTCCGTGTTCCACTCTCTACTGTTGGCTGGCCTTTAATGAAATCTGCTTGCCTGCGCGGGCACGGTAAGCTCTAGAGGAAAAGCGAGGCGAGGGGCCGCGGACGGCTACGCCACGTGCACAACGACGGGGTGAGCGGGGGCGGGGCGCAAGTTCGATATAACATGTGCAATTGAAAATGTCGCTTCGGCAGACCGGCTCAGCCGACTCTCCGATCAACACCAGGGGAATGCCGAACCAGCACCCTAACAAACGGGCTGCGGATCGCGCGCGATCTTTCCTTCTTCTTCACTTCCCTACCCTCACCCCTTACTTACATGCACTACATTATCTCACGTGTAGGGAGACTAGTTGGAAGCATAGAACTTCTCCTGGCTAGGCCGGTGTCACGCTGATTGGAGATAATCCGTCAATCCGACGAGGTCGGGCCGGAACACACCATCCAGCGAGGGAAGATCACCGCCACCTCCCGCAATAAAAACATGTGCTACACTTACGAGTCTAATGACCTTAGCAGTTGACGCGCCCGGATTTACTAATCAATCAATCGCTTCCGTAGGCATTACGTTCGGGCCCCAGAAAACACGAAGTGGCAGAACCGTGGGTGATATCAAGCGACAACAATGGGTGAATACGTTTATACAAATTTTATTGTCTCACGATGACAGTTCTAACGATATTTTGTAAACTCCATGTGCAGTCGGGCATCTCGAACATCTTGGTGGTATTCGTTGCTGTGGAGTATTAACATATTGTCCAATTATATCCTACTGATCCAGTCTTTAACGCTTTTAAGAAAGTAGACGCATAACACACGACTAGATACGTGTGGGACTCCAAAAATACGCCATTTTATACTTCTAACCACGTGAAACAATTTTGTTTAAATTCATGTAATTTACTTTTAAAAATTTCTCTCTGGCAAAAAACGTTTTTGTGTAATTTTCATTTATATCCTGACAATTTTGCATCTTGTGCTAGAAATATAGTACGTTTAACATTTATTATTTCACGCAGACACATTGAACTGTTAACACGGGAAAGATTATAGTTTCGTAAACCTTAGTTTTTACGTTCAAATCCCCTCCCGGCCAAATATGTTTTCTTTACACTTTTGTAAGAATACGCCATAATACACTCAATTCAAAAAAAGAAAGATTTTTTCATTTAAATTTTCGAATTAAAGAAAACAAAGAAATGTTTTTAATCTTTCGCTTTCCATTGCCTTAGGAGTATTTCAGGTGATGGTAATGTAAGTAGAATAGGTGTCAATATATAATACTATGATACCATTACCAATAATACGATGAAGCATGTGTTGACAAACAAATAATTTAAAATCTAGTAAACGATGAATAACTTGACGTTTCAAATTGCAACGTCCGTTACTATATCACAATAAAAATACTTGCGTTTACTTGAAAACGAATTCTAACAACTAGATTGCTTTTATTTTCTAGCTTTATGTCCACTAAAACATTTCTGCCAGTCAGCAAATCACAATGCGCATATTGCATCTTTTGCATTGTTCAAATCGATCATTGAGGAAACAAAAAGTGTTTATTGAAGTTTCAATCGTGCATATTTACACACCTCCAATGGTTAACGGAGGTACACAATACCTTTGTTGTTGTATATTCACTGTTATATAGTCGTAGAATAATCTGACAGCAGGGGAATTAGACGAATATGATAACCAATTTTGAGGTGTTAAAGAACAGAAAACGAAGAATCTGACAAAAAAACAGAGTTTATGAAATATATTGACAAAACGACAAATGTACAAAAAAAAAAAAAAAATCAAATAATAGTGTATAATTGTTAAATGAAAGTCTCTGTAGTGATAATCTAAATACGTTTAAATAAACTCAAGGAACGGAAAAATACCGTATAGTTTTTACATACATAGAAGATTTTGGGTATTAATGTGGTATTTCTAAATAAATGAGAATTCGATCTTTCTGATTTGTATTCTTAATATCAGCATTATCAATAACACTTCTTTTCATGGAATTTTCACAAAATTTTTAAATCTATTAATTTATTAAGTGAGAATTTAAAAAAATTAATTAAATAATGAGGCCATTAAGACAAAAGGTGAATCATATCGCGATCCCATTAACATACATATAAAACTATGGCAGAGAAATAAAATATTCGTAACAATGCTCTCCAACTCTGAACGCTATTTGAAGCCAATTAAAAGTAATATCTACATTCGGTGACAAAATGAATGAATGAAAATGCACCTACATATCTGTCTCCGGGCTTGTTTGTGTAAAATGGAGAAATAATTGAATTAATGGTCAAATTATACGGGTATGTACCGTCTCATCAATGGTGGTAATTGAATGAGTCATTATAGAAACATGAGTTCCCGATATCATGTCTCCCTTTCCATTCCACGAAGACTTGAGAGATTACGTGGAAATTCAATTACAATTGCAATGAATGCTGTACGATTCTAAATCGTCAAATTGCTCAAATTTATTTATACATGCAATTGGTAGGATATTAGAACCGATTCGGAACATTTCTTATGATGCTGATTACTATTGCAAAACGTAATGTCACCACTCATAAGATGCACTCCATACGTGCTTTATTTTTCGATCAGGTGTGTAATTGCCACTGGTAAAAGCACGCTACAAACTATAAAACAACTGAATATCCCACGCGTAAAGTATGCACTCCAGTGAATTAAACATTCTTTGCTGAGAAATAACACTTTATTTGGAGCGTGATATCTCATGTATTTTGCTTATAAATTTTGCTATTAAGTTTATTCATTCTATCTTATACAGGTTGTTGTAAATTAATCGGTTTATTTCTCCACCTTTCATTCCTTCCAGCTATAACTCTAAGTCTAGTTCTTGTGTTCTAAGATAAAAGCAACCTAATTCGGTGGGAGAAATATTTCATTACTAATCCTCGGGGAAAACTAATCGTTCAATTAGAAACTTCGCGGTTGCAAGTCGCAAAATTCCTAGAGCACTTTTCGAATTACAAGTGGCCGCCGAGGTCCCATCGCACTCCACTGTACCTGCAGCGCAAAAGAGGCAGGGCGGAGCGGAGTGGAGCGGGGTTAAGACGGATGAAGTAGGTGGAGGGGACGGAAGTGGGCGGAGGGGGTGGAGGTGTACAGTGGGAGTGGAGGGGGATGGAGAGGGGGGCGAGTGTGGCGGGGACAAGCTGGATTACACGTGGCGGGGCGGAGCGGGGGGGGGCAAAGCGGGGTCAGGCGGAGCGGGGTCTGCGGGGCGGACGGGGGAGGGGCGCGGCGGACGGAGGCGGAGTGGGAGGAATGGGCGGAATGGGGCGGAGCGGACGGAGGGGGCCGGCGGAGAGAATGAAGAGGTATTGGGCGGAGCGGGGAGCGGCAATGCTGGCGACGACGGGCCGAGGCCGCTCTGTGCGAGTGCGAGTGCGAGGGCGTCGCGCGGGTGGGAGAGGGAATCGCGAAGGGGGACTGCTTTGCGAGCGGAGTGGGCGAGCTCGGGGAAGACCGCGCACCGGAAGAGATACCGCCACAATATTTCCACTCGCAACAACCTCATAACTACAGGATGTGTGGCGTCGGTACCTGGTCGTTTTCATGCTCGCGGGGCGCGGCAGAGGAAG